>ARYC01011436.1:0-12915 GCA_000711775.1 Oxytricha trifallax
AAAATAAGCAATATTAAATGACACAATTTCCTTAACCAATAAAATAAAGAAATTGGTTTAATTTATAATCCTAATGAAAGAGCATTCTGCACGTACATTCAAGTGCTCAACTAAAGTTTTTGAAAATATGTAAAGTACCTCAATATTTAGCTTATCATATTTCCAAAAACTGCTATAAAAAGCAACGTATTGTCTCAAAAATTGCTGCTTATACTATATAATCAATCAATACTTCTTATATACTAAAACAAATCGAAATATATTCAGAATCACTCATAGTTCTTTTTCCTTCCCTTAGCAGAACTAACAATAATTACTAATAAATAACTGTAGATATTCCAGAGACTTAATAAATTATATTAAAACATTCATTATACACTTATTAAATACATTAGAAGTTACAATTTAACTTTTAAAAATTAAAACTCTCATTAGTTAATTAGCTTTATCAACTATAAATCAATTATTTATTATAATTATTTTTGTTGGTTTTTTTTAATGAAAAAATATGCTCTACACTCCTATAATTAAAACTAATTATTCTTGCAAGAATTTCATTAGTAATTTTGTTATCTATTAAATCAACCATACTCACCCTCCGTCTTTCTGAATATCTGAGTAATAATGGCTTCCATTTCACTCATCAACAAGTATGGGTTTATAATCTCTCTCGCTTTTCAACTTAGCTTCATCATATTTCCTGATTTCCTGAATTCTTCTCTGGAATATTTCAACCATCTTCCTGTTTTTAGTGTCTTTTCTTAATTCACCAAGGATTTCATTAAAAGTGGAAAGTTTCATGGAGTGGATGCCGTATTCTTAGGCAAAATTCAAAGCTCTGAGGATTTGCTTCTCGTTTAGTAGGGCAATTACTATCTCATCAAACAGTTTATAACGATAAAATGTGATGTAGATATTTATACTATATCTTTTAAAAATATATAAAATCAAATATCCCAATTGTGAATAGGAAAATATTTTTATGAAATTAAATTCAAAATATAATTAAAAAAAAAGGGAAAAGTTAGATAATTTTTAAAATCACATTATTAAATCCCAAAATGAAATAATAAAACTAAGTTCTTATATTGATAATATGATTTACATATAAAGGAAAAGACCATGCTAATTCTTAACTTAAGAGTAATATAAACAAAATCCTTTCATTAATTATTTTTATTATAAGCTTTTTCAGCATGTCTAATCCAATTTGATAAGCAGGCTCGAAGTAGCACTTTCCAGAAACCTTTGATTCATTAGATCCCAAAATAATTAGTTGTCTAGCTAACTCAGGATTTTCATTCAGCACTCTATATTGCATTAAATTTTACAAAGTTGAGAAATCTTTGGTTTCCAAAATGTATTTCATCAACAAATTTTTAGATAATATTTAAAATTGATTATGATTTTTAGAGAGTATTCTAATGTGAATTAGCATTTTATCTAAATAATAATAAATGGAATAAATTTTGTTGAGTTGAATTGTTAGGGAATTTAATTTTCAGAGCAACACCTCAAAATTCTAAAATAACTGAAATACTATTTATGCTTGATTTTCTTGTCATCTAACATGGCTCCGTAGTCTCTCTCGACCCCGTCTTCGAAGTTTAATGGATGCGTTGAATTAGCATATAATATTAACTTAATTATAATTTTGAAAGAAATACTGCATATACTCATATCATATTATTTGTTAAAAGGAAAACTAAGTTAAAATATTAAAATTGGCAATTAAATCCTTGAAGATTTCCAGCATTTCATTTTGAAAAACAATGCATTCTCCAGTGAGCACTCGATTAGTGGGGTGATACTCCAGAAGTAAATCATTCAAGGTTTTTGAAATAAATGAGGTGTTGGCTCTTAATCGAGATAATCTTGCAATTCTATAATAAGTAGCTCCATGTATGAACCTTAATGCAATTATTATATGATGCATTCATAAAATGGAAAGAATTAATTAAGGGAATCATAAAAATTAATAAAAATGCAGATAGTTTTCTGATTAGATTCTAGTGTATACAGTATTTGGCAAATTACTAGCTGCTTTCTTTTTGCTATAGGTTTACCTCTCAATTGATGCTTGTTTGTATATCTAATTAATCCTCTTAATTAATATAATTTTCAAGTAATTCACTCTTTAAAATATATTGATTAATTTCCATTAATCCTCATAAGAGGAAGACATTTGGATGAGGTTAATTTCTTATTTGAGAAGTAACTCCCATAGTTGCTTCAAAAACACTTCTTTGTTTCTACTTCTGCAGAGGAGAGAGAGCATCATTTTTCCCTTGTCAGCACATGACCTAGAGTATCTTTCTAGTTTAAGTCGAAGCGCTAAACATGAAAAGTTTAGAGATATTATTTATAAAAATAAATTTGTAAAAGGAATGAAATTTTAAAAATAATTAAAACTTAAAGATATTTATTGGTAGTTAGTTTAATTTGGTAATTTAAAAAATTTAAAGTTCTTTACATCAATCATGATAAAAGGATCTACAAAAACTATTGATTCGCTATTGCAAGACTGTTATAGATTTTGATTTACATATTTTTAGTTATTCTGTTATAATTAAATTATTTTAAAATCTCACACAACGTAAAAAAAAGTTTTGTTTTGATAACTAAAAATTGTGCATATCAAATATATCAATAAAACTAATATACCCTAATAGAAAATCAGTTAACTTGATTTCATTGCAAAATCCCAACTATCTACAAAATCCATATTTTGAATTGAACAGAAATCTCAATAAATTATTAACACTTAGATACAGTATCATTCAATTAATTTAAAAAGTCAAATTTAATTTTAGAGAGCTGTATCATATATGTCATATTCCTTCAAATCTGGATTGTCTAGTCTATTTCCAAGCATACTTGATAAAAATAACTTCTATTTTATATGTTAATTTTATAGCAACTTCTTAAAAAATTATATTTTGTTAAGATAAATTTTACATTGATTTGCTGATATCTGAATTAATAGGCACTTCTTCAAATCTAATCTAATTAGTTGACTCTTAAATAATTTAATGATGTCCGCTATCCTCTATCTATGAAATGTAAAATTATCAAATGCTTTTTTTATGAGAAAGATTCATTTCCTAAATAATAAGGAGTAAAATATAGGCAAGATTGAAATAGACATCCAAGACCTTAATTATTATTATTCAATCACTTCGAAAATTTTAAATCCTATTTATAATATAAATGAATTTTTTACGTGTATCAGCAATATTATATAGCAAAGATTTTTGAAGATGGTTGACAATACATCAGACAGTAAGTTTCCCGTTAATTTTTCAAATCTTGACATCTCATATTTACCCCTCATCTTGTAGACGGAGACGCTAGAGCTGAAGAACAAACAATTTCATACGCCACCGAGGTTAAACTCTTCGGCAAATGGTCATACGAAAACGTAAACCTAAAGCCAATTAATGAATTAGATTAAAAATTTTAAGCAAGGTTTTGTGCATTAATTAGGTTTACAATCCAAGGACATCTCCCTCATGGCCTACTTGAACGTCAAAACTATTAAGGCTCAAGTTTTCTTGCCCTTCACTGCTGGCAGATATCAAAAGAGAAGTTTCCAAAAGGTGAACTGCCCCATTATCGAACGTCTTATTAACGGATTAATGAGCAAGGGTAGAAACACTGGTAAGAAGCAATTAGCCATCAGAATCGTGAAGCAAGCCCTCGAAATCCTCGCCCTTACCACCGGTGAGAACCCTATTCAAATTGTCATCGACGCTATCAGCAACGGAGGTGCCAGAGAAGACTCAACCAGAATCGGTACTGGTGGTGTCGTCAGAAGACAAGCCGTCGACGTTTCACCCATTAAATTATTTATACAATCGAAATGTAAAGTAAGACACTAATTTACATCTTTGTATAAAAATGCTCATTAGAAGAGTGAATCAAGCTATTTACTTGATGACCAAGGGTGCCAGAGAGTCCTCATTCAGAACCATTAAGTCCATGAGCGAGATCTTAGCTGATGAACTTTTGGCCGCCTCAAAGGGTTCAGGTTCAGGTGCCAACTCTCATGCTGTTTAATAAAACTGTTGATTTTACGATTCCTCTGATTTTATGACCCCAATAGAGTTACTAATTTCCCCAAATCATGATTAATTTGAGAAATTTATTCATTAAAATTTAATAAAATAACTGTCAAGAAGAAGGACGAAATCGAAAGAGTTGCCAAGGGTAACCGTTGATTAGCTCAAGCTTTCGATTGTAGAAAAACGCAATCACACAAAGTAGCACAGGAATTCTTATATTTCTTGCACTCAAAATATCTTCAACTAAACCTACCTTCTTTATATTATATATAATAATTGTATATTCGCTTTTATCAGCGGTTGTCTCACTCACTTATTCAACCACAATTTCAAGTTTCTAGAATCATAAGAAATTGTAATGAATTCAATGAAAATTTATTGATATGATTTTGTTCTTTTATCCTCTATCTAATCAGATTGTTTGCGATCACTAATTTGTTGAGCGGACAAACGATTATCATGATGATCTTGACTATCAAGCATGTGGCTCATTCTCGAAGAATCTAAATCTCCTCCTCTACTTTTAAATGAACTATATTTTATTTTCAGTAATTAAAAATTATTTTTTTCAATAAATACTCTGTGAAATCATGCTCATATTTACACTAGCAAGACTTCCCTATAAACCATTGGACAGAAACTCCTAATATCTCATTTCCTCTTTAGCCAATAAATCACTAATATATCTACCCTTTTATGTTGGGCCATATTCTACTACATTTGGTATATCAGGGGAGAGAAGTGGTACATTAACTATTAAATATAAAAAAATGTCTAAATATAAATAATTTAAAAATTATACTTTAATATTCCAATTCTCAAGTTTAAGATCATAAATTTATGAAGATTTAGAATCTAGGTTATGAATAACAAGTAAATTATCAACTACTTGCATCTAAATCAAGTCCTTGTTTATCTAAGATTTTTTAGTTTATTCTAGAAATTAATATTTAATCACAATATAGCAAACATTTTTTTTTCAAGATTGATGACAAATTTGAATGTGTCCAATGTTTTTGAAAGTTTAGGTGAGATCCAATTCATAAGCTTCAATAAATGAAGTGTATGGATTGTAATGCAATAATATGACTTTGTGATACATTGTGGTAAGCAGTACTTAATTCTGATTTCTTCTGTTCGATGAGATACCTGTATAATTTATAAAATTAACCTAAATAGAAATTATTATACTTATAGGAGGAGTGAAAGATGAAGTAGAGTCATTACTCATTTAAGCCTGTTACTCTTATATCAAAGAATTCAAATCACTGCTTCTACCAGAGCATTAATTGTCTCTTCTTTGCTTTTGAATCACTGCTTAAATGTTCTGATTGTAGGTGTTATGTGCAAGTGAGAATTTGATTTCTGGTTTCTTAAAGAAGGACATTGCCTTTTCACCGAAACTCATTCTATTTGAACCTCTGAATGATTAATTGGCTTAATCAAACACATTTTAAAGTAATTAACACATAATATAGTAAATGACTTCTTGTATTAGTTTAGCATCTAACAGACTTACATCCAATTGAAATAACTTGCCCTTAGCTGCCTTATTATCCCATAGATTCAAGAAATAAGGATAGCATTAACCTCTATTGTCTACTACTACAACCACACTAGCAGTAGGCTCATAATAAAACTGTGGATCTTAAACAGATTTTAATAATAAATATGTTCATTATATTTAGAATTCATATATTAATGATATGAATTAAAATTAACACAGATATTACCATGTTCTTGACTAGTTTGGCTTTTAAAGAGTCAATCTTGACTTTATATAAATCAATGCTGATATTGGTAGCAACGAAGAAATTGTAGTCGTCACCAAACAAAAATGAAAATGCATGAATCATTTTGGCCTTGGCGAATGTCAACTTAATTTCCTCGGCTTAGTTTTCTTTCAGGAATAGTATTACTAGGGAGTTTTCTGAGATTTGGAGAGCCAGACAATTCTTCTCTGGGTGTACACTTGCAGCGAAGACTTGTTTGCTATAGAATGATAATTATGAATCTGTTTAAAATGCTTTAATAAAGGTGATAAAATGATATAAAATACTCTCTTTTGAAAAGAACTTAATCAAGTGTATTCAGAACTTAACCTCATAAATTTATTTGAGGTTTAGTTTAACAGTGAGATCATAGATAAAAAGTTGCATATTAATAAGCGTTCATGATATTAATCGTTTACTTACTATGTTGTTGCAAGATTGATAGTGAAGGCATTTTCTCCAATTTTATAGCCTTTGTCATACATGTCCCATATCACAAAGAATCCATCTCTGAATAAAATCATGGTGTTGGAATAACTGTCGAAGAAAGTAGAGAAGTTCTGGAATTTAGAATTCCAGGGCTATGTGAAGTGAGCCACGCTAAGTGGTCCTTTCTATTATTGCTCAATATAATTAAATTATAATTTCAACAATTACTTTATATATTGTCTGTACACAATGAAAAACATTATTTATATTGTGTTGTTATTTCCAATATTATTGTGAGAAGAAATGCCCATTAAAATATATCAATAAATAAATTAATATGATTAATTAAGATATTTATCTTTCTTTATTATTATAGCATTATGTAGTAATATTCTTATGTATTTATTATAATAACTTATTCATTAATTTCTGATATTTTAATATATACCAAGAAATTCAGGTGGTGATCTGATATTCAAATCCTTCTCATAATTGTATATCTATATTTCCTTTTAATTTTTAACACCTCCATCTAGATTATTTTTAGCAGAATTCTACCAATTTTCACCAATGTTTTGTCCAATAGCACTTCCAATACTTCCACTCTCAATATCAATAATTAAGTTATTTCTATCATTTTTATCATCATTTTGTTAAGAAATGACTATCTTTTTAAGCATTCTCTCTACTTTCCAGCTAATCACTTGAAGGCCATGCAAAATCTATTCCTTCTTAGTGCTTACTAGAATGTTTTCTAATTTTGCATTAGTTTAATCTTAATCTCCATTCTGGGCCAATTATATTATCATCTTTTTAATGCAGGTAGCTGATTGGGAAATTATTTATTAGGCAGAAGAGAGCTTTTTCAAGGTATCTGAATTTGTTAAGTTAGCTTGATTTAATTTGTGTTCGAGAAGATCTTAATCATCGTAAAATTATGAAAAGTTTTCTTATACTTTTCCTGTTATACTATCACTAACATCATTTAGTTTATCAGATCTTGAACGATTTTAAAGGTCTAATTTTAAAGAATTCTATGAATCAATTTCATTTTAATTTGAATCATTATTAATTTCTAGATCAAGAGCTTTAAGTCTCAATTATCTCAAATTTTTAATTGTAAATTTATGCCTAAATATGGTGCTCTTTAGCTCTTCAATTCTCTCTTTAAGATCTTACTACTCTTTCTTCATTTTCTAATATACCTGAGGTATTTCTCTGAGCTCTTTAACATTTGTGACATCCAATATTTTCTGATACTATCCTTCGTATCTCTCAAGCATCTACTCAATTACAAAGCCATACTGCTTTATCTTATACTATTCAGTGATGTCTCTCTGTAGTTAATCTTAATCGTGGGTTGTCTAAGTCAGGGTTTAAGATTCTAATTTTTAAGTTTTTAGTTTTTATTGGCCTTGTTTCAGGAGAGTGTTGTATTCTAGGTATTGTTAGGCTTCCTTTTTCGCATATTTATCATGTCTTAAGCGATGTCAAGTTATTTAATATATAATATTCGAATCTTAGATATGAATTATACTGAAATTAAAATGTATGAATCGATGTCCTCTTTCAACCTCACGTTCTAATTAAAACTCTTTCTTTTGCTTTTCAATTGCAAATTTCTCAGCTTCATACTATTTACAATAATCATCTTATCTCTACGCTCTTTTAGCGATTTTACTCATTTGTTAGTTTATAAAACCTATTTTAGGTCTGTCTTTAATCATGTCTATTTCTAATCTTCTAATTTAATTTAGTGATTCAGCCTCTGCAATATATAATTCATGTTTAGCATAATTCTTTGGGATTATTTATGAGTAATTTAATTTGGATAATTACTATCAAATAATACTAGAGTAAAAGTTATTGATCATTTTCTTAAATTTCCTTGCCCAATGTTTTTATTCTCTCTCTACCCTCCCAATCAATATAGTCAATAAACGCCTGCTATTAATTAACTTTACCTTGTTTCTGTTTAACCAGCTATTTTCCAATAATCTACTAAGATTTATATGAATTTAACTGAATGTTTCTTTGGTTTATATGCGCACCTACTTATAACCTTATTTCTTTCCCAATTTACTGGTCATTTTCCAAAACGGTCAATCGATCTAATATTTCATCAAGAGATTCATCTTTATACATTGAAATTAAATCAGATTGGAAATTTTCTCTCTGAGTATGATAATCTGATGAGTATTTTTGCATTTTATCTAAGTATTGCTCTTTTTTGTTTGGACTGCGCTTTCGTTTGGACATTTAGGAATTTATATTGTATTATATTGAACTCTTTGGTCTCTGTCTCTAGGTTTAACTGCCAATATATTTTTAATGAGTTTGAGTGTTTTTAGGGGAAAGACTTCTCTTGGTTAAACTTGAAATACGCATTTTCTCCCTGAATTATTCTAAATCATTTTACTCAATGATATTTTAAGTATTTAATTATGGTTAGTTGTTAATAGTCTACATTAACTAGGCATAATTATTTAGGCTTTGTTTCTATCTCTAAAATAAATTTATGTTTCTTCTCTATATTGCTTAAATTTACTAAAGTGCTAAAATCTTTTCACTTTATTAATTAGATTTTTAAGTTTATCCAACTAGTGAATTTGGTGTTTAAGATAGCAAAATATTTTGTTTCTATATGTGTATGGAGTTAGATGATTAAACTGTAGAAAGATGCATTAAAGTGCTTTGTTTTGTTAAGGAACTTGCAAATCTTTAAGTTTAACTCACTGGAGTTTGCTAATTAGTAAAATCAGTAGTTTTAGTTTAAGATTTCATGAAATTCAAGTAATTGCTATTACTTTTTATTTAATCATTCGAATCTTTATTTTATATTAGATTACCCATGGTATTATTTCTCAGTATTCCTTAAGCTTTTTAAGATGAATTTCAACTTTTTAATAATTCGTTTTTATTGTTTAATAGTTGCCTTTGTTACAATGGTCTCTATGTCATTAAAACTTCAGTTAGAAAAACATCCTTTTGATGTTTAGATAAGTTTATTGGAGAGGTTGTTAAGTTTGACATTAAAGTTTTTGATTAATCAATTTATTTCATTTTAATTATATATTTTTAAATAATATATGTAGATAAACTTTAATATTTAAAGTTAAAATAAGTGAATAGGAAATTCTTTTAAATTAAATTAATTATGTGATGATAAAATATTGATAAAATTAATAATTTTTAAAAAAAAACCCTTTCTAATAAATATATAGTGACGATTAATATGATGTTTATAATACCCTGTTCATATTAAAACCAATTTCTCTTATGAATAATCTTATTGCGCCTATCGTCCAAAACTCCAATACTATATTCTCATGTTCTTCAATGTGGAAATACTTGGTATTCATCCTCCTTGATGGCAGTTTACTTCATTAATGGCTTGCTTGACGAAGACACCATCCTGCACGTACATAATACGATCAGCGTAGCACTCTAACTCTGGGTTGTGAGTGACCATGACGCAGGTAGTTGCGTGTGCTTCACCATCTCCTCTGGGTCCAACTCTGTTGATGTTCAAAATCAAGTCCATTACTTGCACTGTTGCTCTGGAATCAAGATCTCCAGTTGGCTCATCCAATAAAAGAATGTCTGGTTCATTAGCTAGAGCTCTGGCAATGGCGACTCTTTACTGCTCTCCTCCTGACAACTCGGATGGTAAAATCATTCGAAAAGTTAAAAAAATGTTTTATTTGTTTAAATTGGCAAATGATCTAATCTATCACCGAGTCAACTATCTTCAAAGCGAATGCTCTCTTTGTTCTTCCTTCTCATTGTAACTTGCTGATAAAATATAGGATTCTACGTTCTCGAGTGCGCTCATTGTACCAACAATTAAAGTTTGGAACACGAATCCAATATGCTTTAATCTAAGTTGAGATAAGAACTCATCCTTAGAGTCACATTATATAAAAAACTAAGTATCAATAAATTATGGAACAGATTGAAGTATCAAATATCTGTTTAAACAATAAAAAAATATTAAGTCACCATCGATTCTTTGACTCATGATAAAGAGTTCTCCATCACTGGGTGAGTCAATAGTACCAATTAAGTTCAACAGAGTGGTCTTACCACCTCCTGATTCTCTGATCATAACGATTCTCATTTAATAAAATATATGTAGAGTTAAGGTTTCTCCTCTACAAATTCAAATGTTAATAACCAAAACTGATAATCATAAGAATCTATAAGAATGTCTAGTATTCCTTATTTTCATCTTTAAGAGCTAAGGCCGTTAATATTTACAAGCCACAACTGTTTATTTAAGATTCTACATTGTTAAGCGATTATCTTTTTCGTAATTATTTACAGAAACTCCAAGTATTTATGCCATAATTCATATAATTTCGTGCTATTTACTTACCTCTTAATTGGATAGAACTCTGAACCAGGGGATAGTGAAACCTATCTCAAAGCGACTACTTTCTCTTCTCTTCCTTCTAAATTGTAGACCTTCTGCAAATCAGTGAACATAATAACGTCCTCACGACCCTCGAAGTTCTTTGGCTTCAGTTTATACAAGTTCAACTTCTTTCTGCGCACTACTTGCTGAATTATATTTTTAAAAAAATCACATAAAATCAATTTAATTGAATAAATAGTATAATTTCTGATCTTTATCTTCCATATTGGTTAAGTTTAATGCTAAAATTATATTATAATTTATACTGATTAATAGGTCATTATTTATAAAAATACACTCTCTTTGCTATTCTATTCCCTTAAATTTATAATAAACTATATTATTTATAATTTAATGAATATTGTATTATGAATTTATTATGACTATTCTTGCAGCGTTAATATTAAACATAAATATTATCATTTAAGAAATTATTGAATATTATTAATGATTCACATGAAATATCTACAATTAATTAAATAATTTGTATCTTTTGAACATAAATGGAAGATAATAACAACAACGACGAGGCTCAGAAAGCTCAGACTGCTCAAGAAGAGGAAGTCACTATTTTTGATAAAATAGCCAGAAAAGAAATTCCAGCAAACATCATTTATGAAGATGATATTGTAAGTTTCAAACAAAGTTAAATATTATAATTCTGAAAAATATTCTGCTGTTTAAGAGATGAACTTATTCTAGATCTGTGACTGGATATTTTCAAAGATCTATTCTATATGAAAAACAAAAATTGAATATACAGAACTAACTTTTGATTTATATAGGCTATGGCATTTAGAGATGTAGCACCAATTACACCTACTCATTTCCTCGTTATTCCAAAGAATCATATATAAATTACTATTTTGATCCCCTCGCTATCATCGATGTTATATTAGAATAAATTATTACATATATATTAATCGCAATGGATTGAGTCAGTTGAGAAAAGCAACCAAGGCTCACATCGGCCTGCTTGGTCATTTGATGTGGGTAGTCGGTCATGTAGCCATGCAAGAGAATCTTGAAGAGGGTTACAGAGTTGTCATTAATGATGGCAAGCAGGGTTGAAGTTAATTACACAATTAGTCACGTCATTAACAAATAGAATAACGACTACATACAATTTTATATAAATTTAGAAATACTTCAGACTTATTAAGATTTTAAAAGATTATGTACTTAAAGTATTTCCATCATTTAAAATAAAGATATAAAAAATTATATAATAAAATAAGAATTTCGAATGAATCTTTAATATGGATTGTATGAAATTTAGTTAGTATGATCATATTATAAAATCCCAAAAAGAGATGAGAGGGCTTTTAAGTAATTTTAAATATTTAAAAGTATAAACAAATATCAAAATCTAATCATATGTAATTTGTTGTAAATTTGAATAATTAGAAATCTAATTAAAAAATCAAAGTATTATACATATATACAACTACTTTAACTATTAACATCAACCAACTAACTAACTAAACAACCACAGGAACTTATAAAACTTTATATCACAAATTAAATGACAAAGAGTTAGAACAATTCAGAGGACGATGAGTATAAACCAGGTTAAAAAGTATAAAAAAGAGATAGCAACCAGAGCAAAAGAGTCAAAATCATGTAAAAAAGAAGAGTTTGGAGAGTCAACGCCAGAGAGTGAATCACAGCTCAATAACTCAGAAAAGTTTAAGAAATACATTGGTAAAATCAAAAAGAAGAGAAGTTAAATTAATGCAAGTGATTAATCAGGGAATGTTTTCAAGCTGCTAAGCAGAGAGGAGGAATAAAAACGCGTTTTGGAGTTACAGAGTAAAATCTAAGAAGACAAGGATTTCTTGAGAGTTGATGCTTTAACTGACAAAGCTGAGAAAATCATTGAGAGAAAACGCTAGAATGTAATCAAAGCTAAGTAAGATATTCAACAAAGGGAAAAGTATAAAATCAAACAGAGAAGGCCAGGCAAGTAAGGTCTTGTTGAGGAAGATAGTGAAGTTGGGAATGTAAGAGTAATTAAAAACACTTCCAAAAGTAAAGTAAGAAGGCTGGATGCTCAAAACGATGATGACGAGGATGATCTGATTAGAGATGAGGAAGATGACGATCAGGAATTACAGCAAATGCTTGAAGCATAAGAAATACAGAAAATCTCTTAGAATTATCCAAGATCAGCTGCTAACAGAAATAACACTCCAAAAGACCCTAGAACAATAGATTTTAACAGAAGATGGAA
>ARYC01011437.1:0-10658 GCA_000711775.1 Oxytricha trifallax
TTTCTATTTAATACTAATTTTTAGTAGGTGCGTCACTGTTAATTTTAAGTGCGTCACTGTTAATTTTAAGTGCGTCATTCCTTTTTTAGTTTTAATTGAGTACGTCATGGTTATATTTTATGAAGTTGTCGATTGTATCGTCACTCAAATTGAGCAGTTCTTTGTAGTATTCCCTATCTCCTATGAAAGTTTAGGGTTGCTAACTTTCTTGTAGGAGTTCTTGTTCGGTGATTGTTTGTTGGCTAGAGTCATCTTCGTACGATTCGTCGCTGTAGTAGACTGGCTTTTCGTCACTCCAGTCTGAGTTGTCATCATCGTAGTATATGATTTTCTTTTCAATTTTTTTGGGTGGTTTGATGATGGATTGTTTTTCCGGGTAGAAGGGTTGACTTACTATGTTTAGTGGTGCCAGGTTTGTCTCTTTTTTGTATTGTATTTAAGGTCCTGGGGCTGGTGCTTCTTCCATCTCCGTAAGGTTGGGAGATGTTGGGTGTAAGGTTTAAGGTTTAATGAACTTGTTGTTTACCCTTAGAAGTCTTAAGAGTTAGTGGGTTTATATGATCCATATTTAGTTGGTTGAGGCTTCGAACTCAGGTAGGTACTATAGTTTGTTGAGTTCTATTTAGTACTGATTTATGTGTTCATGGCCTTTCCTGACTATTCTTTTGATTATGAAAGTTAAGGCTTCAAGGATGTATAGTCCCCACTAGTCTGTGTTGTTTTTAATGAGTCTCATGGTATAGGCTGCTAGTTGTTTATATTTTGTGTTTTCTGCTAGCATATATATGAGATCTCGGTCTTGTGCGTTTAGTATACCCATTCTGTGTTTGTTAATTAATTTTTTTTTTTTAACTAACATCTTTTGTAAATGTTACTGCTCTATCATTGTTCTCAATAAAAAGTATTCTTATAACAAATAATTAATTAATTAAAATGAACCATTTCCTTAATATGTATATTAATTAATATTTTTATATGGATCCTCAAATACAAATAATTCAAAGCCAAATGTGGGAAATCAGAGATGGAGTTCTACTTTCTGTTGTAAGAAGTTCTAAAGAAGACTATAAATTGAAATGAAGTACTTTTTAGCTCCAGTTCTTTAATTATTTTCAACTATTAGATGACAAGTGTTGCAAAATATCTAAAGTTTTCCTTCAAAGCTGTGGAGAACTCAGGACTTTTTAGGAATAAATCAAAATAAAATTCAACTTTAGAGCCCCTTTATTAAAACTATTCAATTCTTTATCTAGGGAGCTCATCATCAGATCTTACATAAACAGCAAGAATAAAAATCCTGTATATTCTTTTTTCATTTTTATGAATGGGATGACAAGACTAATCTTTAGTAGATCTATCGTCTTAAAGTTATCTGGAAAATCTTCTAAGTCTAGATAGATTCTTATAATGAAATCGCAATATCGCATTGAGACATCTATAACTTGAGAAAATCCTCATAATTTTCATCTAGTCTTTGCAAAATATTATCGCACAATGCTCTGGTTAATAATCATATTCCATATGCTTAGAATCAGAAATAATGCGAAGTAGTTCTCCAAGTACTAGCCTTTGCAGCTTTTGAAGGTTATAAACTTATTTTACAAGCTTCTCCTTACGCAGTTATTTAGAATTTATAATTAATGTTATAATGAATGCCCTCGTGATAGTAGACACCTGGATTGATTTCTGCTCGAATATTGGCAGGCTCCAAGAAACTGATTTCAAATATTGTTTGTGAGAGTATTTAAGAGATTGAGATTACATGATGTCTAGAGCTATATATAATTTTGGCAATATAAAAGATAAGACTGATCATATAATTAAATCAAAATTTATTTTTATTTTTATTATTCATTAAAGAAAAAAATAAATCGTATCCAATTTAGTTAAAGAAAATTATCAATATAGGGAATAAGGATATCTCATGCGAAAATTTCAATCTATATTCTCTTTTGCTTAATATAAATTCTTAAAAAATGATAAGGCTTTAAGTTTTAAGTTTCTCTATTTAATTGACTTTAATAAGACTTTTTAATATGAATTGTAAATTATTGTGAAAAATGGAGTTCTGCTGCAACGACTAAGTTAGATAACACTATGAATTAGTAGGAGTTCTCTCCAGAGGTAAAGGAATCTGGGTAGATAGCAAAATACTATAAGCAGAAATCACATCTACATTCAAGACGAAGCTACTGCATCAGATGGAGGAGCAATACAGAAGGATGAAAATTAAATGGTCAGCGTCTAAACAAAGCTATTTTTACTACTAACAGTCTTCTATGTGTCATATTGCTCCATACTACTAATGTTTCAGTAAATAACATTAATAGTACCAGTTATAATGTAAACCAGAAATAGAAAGATTAATTGGTTATTCCGATTTTTATTTATTTATTATTATTCTAAAATCACACAACCTTCCATTCTCTTTCTGGCGTTTCATGATTTTCATTTATTGTTGATCATTAATGAAATATAATAATTGTAATTAATAATATAGCTACATATTATAATATTATTTTAAAAATGAAGCAAATGATAAATGGTTATGCAAAAACCAATACGATAAACTTGAATATTAAGCTAAACATCTAATATCAAATGTCTACAATTACCTTAATTTTTTACTTTATTAATCTAATATATATATTTAATCAAAATTATCTTGATTAAAACAAATTCAGGATTTCCATTAAGCTAAAAACTGATTAATTATAATTTGAAATACTTACAAGAAAATAAGAACAGAATAAAGAAATATTTTGAGCCAAAACTCACTTCATAGATCCGACTAGTTAAAATGCACAGATTTGTCTAATATTATATATATTTATTGTATATACTATATATTTCACTATAATAATCAAATGTTTTTTTAGTTTTAATTCTATTTTTCAAATATTATCATTCATTAGCTGTTGATTTATTAAAACTTTATAAGTTTTGATTCAATAAAAAGTTGCATATTACTTTAATTGTTTTGTAAATTTTTGATATTATTGTTGCTGCTATTATTATAGATAGTTTCAAAATAAAAAAAAGTAGAAAAATATCATTATAAACCTTGGCTGTTTTAATATTTTAATAGAAATATTCATATATTCAACTACTTCCACAATTATTTTAATTATTACTCTAAAAGTTTTATCTAATTTTATATTTTTATATTTTTAATACTAAGCAAAAATAATTAAATTTATCTTAAAAGTTCTTACTGTTTTTTAATGAGTGAAGTTTTTTTCGAGTTTTGAATAAGTAAATTTATTCATACATTCTATAAGGTTTAATAATTTAGAAAAAAATTGTAAATATTAAAGAACTCAATACACGACATAAATATTTTATATTTCAAAGATTCGTATGCATATTCTTTCTAAAGTATGAATATTAGGTATTATTGAGTTAGTCTTTAATGTTAAAAGGAATATTATAGCTCATCTAAAGATTTTTCATCTTAATTTAGTTGAGCTACTAACACTGTTAAGTGCTTGTGTTTTTCAATTCTGCTTTGAAAGTTTTGACTGCGAAATTTTGTAGGAGAGTTGGCAAGAATGAATAATTATATTATCTTAAATAGCTTCAGGAACATATTTCGGGTTTCTCACGAAAAAGAAATGTACATTGGTATGAAATCGTATTAATTAAGCTATCCTGTTATTGAGGAGTAATTAAAAATATTTATAAATATATAAAAGTCTTCCCTCGAGCTTTGCATTGCAACACTTATGGTAGCAATGGGCAATATCTTGCGAGTTATGATTGCTTATGCCAGTTAGTAATTATAGAACGAATTTTTGGAAATTAAAACTTTTCACATGATTCTATAAAATATTATAAGATAGTAGTAACAAATTCGTTCTTTGAGATTAATAGTAGAAGTCCTTAACTAGTCACCCCTAAAATATTCTCAGTTTGTTAATTAGCAATAAATATATTAAGTCTTATCAGACTTAAAAACCAGCCCCAAACATTTTTAATAAAGTCTTCCACCTTCTATTGAAAAACTAATTAATTTGAGCTTTATATGTCAAAAAAACAAAATGCAGCAGTTTAATCTCATAGAATTCATTAAAAATTGCGTTGTTATCCAAATCAAGGTAATTAGCAGCTCCTTATTAACCAGAAAAATGAGACTGGCCAGTAATTAATCTCCAGTGAAATTTCTATGTAATAATTTTCAATATTTAATGTCATTATAACTTATAGTCTGATCTTAGGATTATATTCAGTTAAAAAACTTGAGCAATTCAGTGACCTAGAAAACTTTAAAATGCTCTGAATCATCCAAGTGAAATAGTGTGTCTATGGCATTTAGTGATTAGAGGACTCGTATGAACTAAACAGTGATTTACTTAAATTTAAATTGACTCATTATGGTAGAATAACCTGCCTCTTGCAAGTCCATGACTTAGAGAAACTTTATCTCATGAGAGGAGCAACTTTTTACTATTGAAGTTTCTGCTATTAATCGCTTAAGTTTTTATAGTTATACTCGCTATTTATTTTTGAATATTTGAATTCCCTTCCTCATTGAGATTTACTTTGTGAGAGTCTTTTAACCTCAGTAAAAGTGTAAGCTTGATTTCATAAGCTTAAGTTATAATAATTCTAAGATTAGAGACATTTTTTTGTTTCCAGATTTTTCATTTTTCTAGCTTTATCATGAGAGAATAATAATAAACTTAGAGTTTAAGATATAGAAGCAACCTTCCCAATAACTTGTAATACTTAGCATCATTAATAACTTGCATAAAGAATTTTAAGCTTGAAGAGTTCGATTTTTGAAATGTAAGGCAGTAATAATTTCATTCATATTCTGTTCATTTTTCATAATTAAATAATAAACTAATTAATGATTTATTGATCACTAGTTCTGTTTAAATAATAAAGTTATGTACTTAAAATAAGATATTAATAATTTTAGTAAAAGTATTCTAAACTTATAATTGAAATTCAGCGAAGAAGAAAATTTTAAGCAAAAAGATTTATAGAGATATACCGTTTATTATATAAACCAATATTAAATATTTAAATACGCTCATAATATATGAGCATTAGTGATTAAATTATTTAAGGAATGAATGGTAAATCTCATGTTACATTAAAGATTATCAAATATATGAGAATATCTATTAGAGAAATAAAGCCTTTAGCAGAGGGAAAAATATTCACAGCAAATCAAAGGCTACTATTTATTGATATTGGCTAATATCACTTGTGATATTCATAAAGAGTAAAAATAGTATTTATATTAAACTTTCGCATTTACATTCAAATAATAACAGAAATATGCAAAAATAAGAGATATTAAACAGACCTCAATTAAACTCACGTGAACACAAGGTAATTCGAAGGATAATTCAACATAAAAGTGATTAGTTTTACTATTTAAAATTTTCTTCTAAGAATATTTTTATGTAAATACGAATAATGGGTTATCACTTGACCAGTTCGAGGAGACTCGTATGAGATTTATTAAGGGGACATGCTAAGTTCAAAGAAGGAACTTATTAGAAGTTCTAAAATATTAATTTTTATGTCCCCTGCTTGTCTTAGCTATCCTCATAATTTTTTACAAAAAGCTCAAAGGCGATTTTTTTTTGAAATAAATACTTGAATACCGATAAGGGTTCGCAGGATCTTCCTGACAAGACATTTTTTAGCATATTAGATATTATCAGAAACGAATATCTCACAATCATAATTGGACAACGACTCGAAACTTGGATGATTGTCAGGGAAGAAGCGAACAAAGCTAGAGAATATCGACATCAATTAAGATTAGAGAAGTTTATCATCCTTTCTTGACATCTTAAGTAAGTATATGTCATTATGATAATAAATTTATGTTGTAATCATTATTATTAATATTAATAATTAATGCTGTACAGAATTAATTATATTGTAATTAAAATTTATGTTACAGAAAAGGAAGGCGCTTGCATTACTTAAATGACATTTCAAGGTATGAAAAATGTCTTAAAGCGAAAAAAGAAAAGTGATATTAAGTGTATACAATAAATTTATAGAGAAAATCTTTCACTAAATTATGTACAACCTCAAAGATTTGGATATAGCATAATTATGTTGTAACCAGAAAAATATAGAATTAATGGCATTTACATAATTTGTGTCTACATCATGTTTAATATAATCTGTGTTAAGTCGGTGTTTTGTCTTCCATTTTTGTGAAAGCAAAGCTATTTCACAGCGCTTAACATATTTCTCTGTTTTTATATTTTCTATCAGAAAAATGTGCTTTTAATCACTTAAATTAAGTCAATCTTTGTAAACTTTTCTTTGTGTCCCTACTTAACTCAAGCAGTATTCATTGTATGCAAACAGATACCATGCTATAAGGCGAGTTATATATCATTTTTCAATTATTCTCGGCAACAAAGCTCTTTACTTTCAGTGTGTGTGATGAGCATGAAGGTTGTGAAGGTATATGAAAAAGCTATAATCATTAATGAAAAATAAGAAAAAGTTTGAATTAAAAATGAAAATTAAATATTTGGATAAGAATACTTATTGTGATAAATTAGATAATCTAAAAAGAGTTACTGTGATGAAACACTCAACATATCATTATTATTTTTTGAGCTTATCATCCTTCTTCAGTGACTTGACTTCGTGTCGCTTTGTGATTTATATTTCAGCTACCACCCCTACTTTTACAATGCAAGCCCTTTAAAAATATAAATTTAGAAATAAGTTTATGTAACATAAATTTATTCTGAGTGATACGACATTGTCTTATAATATTTTCCCCCCATTTTTGATTATTTCTAATTAATTTCATTTTAAATTATCAAAAATTCTTAATATAAATAGGATATAAGACCGCTTTCAGACTTTCAAGAGTTTCATTTATATCTACCGTTTTTAAAAAGCTTTCTCGTATTTGAAAAATTTAGAAACCTTATTGAAACGCTGATCATTAATCTAACCATTTAGGGTTTTTTTAGTTCCATCTTTCGAAAGTTTCTAATTGTTGTAGTTGCATGCTCAGCTCGCATTTATATTAAAAATGGTTTAAAATATGGTCTTGACGATAAAATCCTAAACCTTAAATCACACGCGGCAATGATTTATGTGTAATTTAGAAGATGTACTTGCTTTATATTTATCATTTTTCTCTCAGAAATTGGATAACTTTAAACCGCTACCTTAAACATTATACCATGTGATATAAAAAGCAGGGATGAAAATTCTAAATATTTTCTACTGGAAATCCTCTTTTAACCAACATTTCATTCGTCGACGATCAAATTCCTGGGCCTCTAGTGTTTACTGGATGAGTTAGGAACTAAATATAATGAAACTACAAGTTCTTCCATTTTCTAAGCTGGCTTGATCTATATAAGCCTCTCTTATTTATCAAAAATATAATAATTTAAACTGGTCTGACAATAAACTTTATTACTTAACTAATTTTCCTGTATAAGATTGATATTTGCGATTTTTCATTTAAGTTCCAAGAGTTAAATCTAATTACAATTATTGTCTCTCTTTAGAATTTATTTCTATTACTGGCATAAATTTGTTTATCTTTTTAAAATAAGGCTATGGAATTAAACACCCACCCATAATGTAAATTTTCTTTATGTCGTCTGATGTATAAATTTTGACGCTTAGCAATAGTAGTTAATAAACTACTAGTGTGCGATCAATATTTTCCGAGATATGATCCATTATAAGTTCACATATTATATGGTCATATCTCGGAAAATATTGATCGCACACTAGTAGCTTATTAGCTACAATTACTTAGCGTCAAAAGAATTATTAGACGACAAAAAGAAAATATAAATATGGGTGGGTGTTTAATCCTATTGCCGAAAATCATAATTATTTATGTTTATAAAATTTAATTAAATTCTTTGACTGTTAAAATGATTTACATCAATGCCATCAATATCAATAGAAGTAATATTCTATTAAATTACTTTAAGACATATAATCATGAGGCTAAAGGAATTTAAATTATATAATGAATTTAATAAATACCTATGTAATTAAATTATTAATAATGCATCTCATTTAAAAAGTCGGAGGGATGGAAGTTTTCTGCCCCAAACATTAAAATATGTAATTTTTTATATTTCCAAAGTATATTTATTTTCAATTATGATATAGTTATTTTTAATCTAGTATTATTTACCATGATAATGAATGTGCTTTTAAATAAAAATCACATCAATTATTAATAAAAAACTATTATTGTAGAAATAAATTTGAATTTGGAAAATCAAATTTAAATTAATTTATTATAATTCAAAATCTTTGCAGTTAAAGTTGGCCAATTTAACCGATATTGAACTCATTCGATAAAGAATTCAAAATTAGCTAGACTTTAATATTGGCGGTACTATTTTATCGCATCACGAGAGCTAGATAGCGTGACTTTAATTAAACGCCTTAAAATTCAAATTATAAACCCTTGCATTAAAGTGAAGTTATCTAGGTCCAGGAATGCGATAAAATAATAACGCCAATAGTTAAGTCCAGCTAATTTTGAATTCTCTGCCGAATGAGCCCAAGATCATTTTAATTGTCAACTTTAACTGCCAATATTTTGAATTATAATAAATAAATTTAAAATTAATTTTCCAATTTCAAAGCTATTTCTGCAATATTTAAGCATTGTTTTATATATATATAATTTGATTATGAATAATGATATTCCTTGAAAATTATAATTTATTAAAGGTAGTTTTGTAAATAATAATAGTAACTGAAATTGAGATTTTTATGTGTCTATAATTTTTATTGCCAAAAATAAAAAGTTTAATGTTGAGAGCCGAAAACTTCATCCCCCTAGAATTCTATATTATATAAAATTTAAAAGTGACATAATTTTCCTCAATTTATCCAACTATTGACTGATTTTTAAAAATTATTAAATGATCTCCATATAATAACATCAATTTATACTAACTTTAAAGAAAATATTTTTTAGATAGAATGCCATTTATTATCATAATATTTTTAGTAAAAAGAAAAGTTTCAAATTTTGAGATAATTTAAAAATATAAAAAAATAAAGCAATATAATTTCGTTATTGATAAGAAACTCTGGCATTAACATTGAAAATATATGTGTTAAAGTATATATTTAATTATTTGAATGAATAACTGAAGAAATACACAATTATTGGCAAAATAAATGAACTTATAAATAATTATAATATTCAGTTATAAAAATAAAGTTTTCTCAAACTATAATAAATTAAAAGTTTTCATGGATTTATATGTATTGAATATTTAAAATTATCTTAGGACATTTAAGTAGTAAACCCTCAAAACCTTCTTAAACGTGTATAGCATAATTTCTTGAGTCATTAAAAAACTCTAAAATGTACACTGGATAGCATTTTAAGAAAGAGTCATCATAAAATTGAGTTTAGAATTTAATTAGTTTTTCATACTATAATAAATCATAGAATTTAATGCATCTATATGGATCAAAAATTTAAAGTTATTTTTGGGCTTTAAATTGAAAACCTAGAATAAACTCTAATCATTTTCCCCTCTATATGCATAAAATTATAAAATATGTTGCAAAGTTAATGATTTTATTTTAGCTTTTGTCAATAAATTTTATAAAACAACCTTAGAAAGTGAATTGACCATTTCAAAGAATATTTCAAAAATCTTTTATGGATATTAAGCAAGATAACCAAGAGTTATCAATTTTTTAGGGTTCACCAGGAATTCTCTAGCTGACCGTCGACTTAAATTTATGAAAGTTATATTCAATTTTTAATTTAAACTTAAAAACAATTTAAAAAAGTTTAATGAACATTCAAAACCCCAAAACCCCTTAGTGAGGTTTATAGATGACTTGATTCGTAGGGTATAGTTGGGTCTTATTGGGGTTAGTAGAGAAATTAGGCCAATTTGCAATATGAGAAATAGAAATTACCGAAATTTAGGGTATATTTATGATGAGTAATATTTAGATTTACTGCTTAAGCTTAGGTATGGTACAAGTATTAATATAGACTTTGTCAAACAAGTGCTAAATTATGCAGCTATAGCAAAGCTCTTGCATAAGAGCGCCTCAACTATTAGGTATCACTGTATGTTAGCTGTTTAGCATGTTAATAATGGTCAAAAAAATCCATCAAGAAAAGAAAAGTTCACTCAGACTCATATTGACTACTTCTGTGACTCTAAGACTATTATTTATTGGGCACACTTTCCTCTTGACTAGCGAGTTGTAATGTTTTATCGCAAGTTTCCAGATATGCGTATCTCTCCTTAGACTATAGCCAATATTTATAGAAGAAATGGTATTACTTTCAAGACTTTCAAAAGAGTGAAGAGAGTGATTGTTTTTACAGTACCATTTTATAGTAATAATTTAAACTATATATATATGATTATATGCAGAGAGCTATTACTAATAACATCAAGTTCATACACACTGATGAAACAGTGTTCATCATCAACACCTTTATTAATAAGTCATGGTACAAGAAGTATGATAATATAGTATTTTATGACTAAAAAGTAAAGGTTGTAACTCATGCAATTTTTTTCTGGCATTAGTGAAGATTCTGGTTTAGAAAGTTATGTGATTCATCCCCGCTCTATTAAGCGAGAGCATAATAAAGAGTTCCTACAAAAGCTGAGATATAAATACAGTGATTA
>ARYC01011440.1:0-12324 GCA_000711775.1 Oxytricha trifallax
TCGATGACGAACTAATAATGTACTTAAATATTTACCAAAATGTTGATGATCAGCCTGATCGAAAACATTTTTTTTGAATTCTTGGGACTCTTAGAAATGAGTATTTGTAAAGGATTGTTCACGATCAATAGTAAATAAGAGTTTCAGGAACACAAATATAAGGGGACCAAAATTCAATTCTCATCAGCAATGATTTATTGAAGATGCTCCAAGAAAATCCAACCATTTCTAGTAAGAAAAACATTTACTTTATTTTTGTACATAGAGAGAAAAGGCAAAGCACTTTCTCTTTTGAAGCAGGGATCTTAAATCAGAAGAATTACCCAAAAAAAAATTAAACGAAATGACTTTTCATACTCTGATTATGTTAACAACGCAAATTAAAGTTAAGAAGAACGCAAAGAAGGGAATGGTACAAGGAACATAAATTTAACACCTTAAAAGCAAAAGATTTTTAATATATGAAGTTAAATCATAATTACTTAAGATAAAATTTTAACTTAATCATTCTTCTTCTAAAAGTGCGACTTATCTTTACATTTTATATATATGCCTTATCTCTGTTTTAAAGCAATCTTCTTGCTTTATACTTTAAATTGCGTTTCTTACTATTGAATAATGAGCCTTATTTGTAAAATTAATGTTCTTTTAAATTATGTCCTTTTTATACGCAAGTTTACTCTCGAAAAAAATTCTTCAATGCAGTTATATTCGGAGGAATAAGGTGAATTGAAAATATATCTCCATCCGTTAGCCTCAATTTATTGCTAGAATTATTTGTTATGATGGGCTCTTAAATTATCCATGAAAAAAACTACTTAATTATCCCTAAACTGATTTTCAAATATTTCAAGACCTTAAATTAAATCAGGAATTTTAATCGATTTCTCTTTTATGATAAAACCTAAAACACCATGTTACCCCGAAATGAAAACCAATGCTGCTAGCGTCTAAATGTTAATGCCTTCTTTATGAATGACTTAATTTTAATATGGAGAGCAGCCCATGCTCTTATTCTTAAACTATGAAGCTTAAAAATAGTTTCATCTAAATAAATTATCATTTCCTTGTTTAGGTA
Source organism: Oxytricha trifallax (assembly GCA_000711775.1). Lineage (NCBI taxonomy): Eukaryota > Ciliophora > Spirotrichea > Sporadotrichida > Oxytrichidae > Oxytricha > Oxytricha trifallax. The sequence goes on from ARYC01011440.1 coordinate 1,079, forward strand.
CTCTTAGATTAATAATGGGTAATTCTGTAGTTAAATAGCTTAAATTTGTTAATTTTTAGAATTCGAAAGTCTATATGCTGACTTCACACTCTTGTACTTAATTCCATTTGATAGGTAAACTTTCCGAAGACTAGAAGTAGATATTTTTAATGAGGGAATTAACGATGAAAGATTTTGGCTCTATCATCTAAAGAAAATAATTTTAGTTCCATTAAAGTATTTTGATTGACTAAATAGTTTAAGTTCTCTAGAGTTAAATTTAAGGTTTTTTTTATATTTTAAAATGCTTATTCGTTTTGTTATTTTATTCTATGCATATTTTTCGAATTATTTTTTTGTTATATCCAAATATTCTTCCAATTTATTTTTAGGAATGGAAAGTTAATTTTGCTTTTTAAGGATCTTAGGTCCCATATCTAAGTAAAATTATTAGGCTTTGCTTTGCTCACTAATACTCAAATATTTGTGCTATTTCATATTTATTTTATTTATTTTAAATTAATAATTCTCAAATTCTACTGAAAATAATTCTAATGAATAAATAATTTAAAGATATTTATAATTAAAAATAATATATAGATTAAAATATATAGATTAATCTTTAAAAGTAAGAAAAAGATTTAATATATTTGTCAAACGAAGATAAAAAATTTGCTTAAATAATTAAATTAGATATTTATTTGAATGTTAAAATAGAATTAAATCATTATATCTTTAAAATAATAAAGTAAATATATTTATATATGAAATAAAAAAATAATAATAACATAAAAACTTGTTTAATAATTTATTTATATCAGAAAATAAGTTAAGGCAAGACTTTTGAAGTATAAAATGAAATTTTCATCCATAAATTAATAATCTCTATATTAAACTAAATATCAAATAAAAGTAGTTTCAATGATTAAGTTCCTTGGGCTTCTATAGAGACTAGTCTCTAATTGAAAACCATTTATCTCTTTGATTGCATTTTCTTGCAAATATATCTAAGTATTTGTGAGTAGGTATCATCACTCCCACTAGTTTATAAAAGCTATCTGACTTTTAACAGGATTTCTGGCTTTTTGTATTTAATTTATTTATTAGAAAGTGAAATGCTAATCTCTTTCTTAATTCCTTAAAAGGGCCATTTTTCTAAAAATTAAACAAAATTATGCACATGTCTTATAATGAATCTAATATTATTGTACAAATTTTTGTCTTCTTTCAACTTGATCCAACAAAAATATCGCATTTTCTTAACTTTATCATTCATGATTTTAATTGCGTCATGCATTTAATTATTAGTAACCCTTTGAAACACATACCCAACACTTTGTAATTTTTCAAAAACTATTGAATGAAAAATAAATCTGCTACTCTATGTTTTATAATTGAACTTACAGGCTGTCCTCTCCAAAGTGGGTTTATTACTATAACTAAAATTTTGGAGCTATTGTTTATAAGGATTGAATCATAAATTAAAGCATTCCAAATTTCTATATTTAAATATCTCCTTAGTACTGAGCCTACGAATTATTACATCTATTTGTTCCCCAACAATAATTTTGAATCACAAATTTGAGGTTTAATATTAATATTCATATTTCTTTTGGGTTTATATCTTCAATTTCGTTGAAGAATGTTTAACTGATTTTGATTCAAAGATTAGGGCATCAATCTAATCTATTTAATTTTCTTCTATATATTATATTGATAAAATAGATAATATTAGGAAATTTGAGAAATACAGATTCATTCTTATATTATTAATAATTATAATTGCCCTGTAATTTGATCAGCTTGTAATTGTAATTAGATTTATAAAACTTTCAATATTAAACTGATTGTACATTATACAATGTACAGCTTTATGTTTTTATTTTTTTAAAAATATTAAGGCGTACCTATAAATTGTACATTGTACAGTTTTAATAATTAAAATTTTTAATCGAGTTATTGTACAGTTTTATAGACATTGCTTGATAGAGTAATTAATAATAAATTAAAATGAGACAACTAATTGCTCAAACGAATGAAAGAGAAATGCTTTTTAAAACTCTCATAGTAGTAGTCGTGATAAGTATCTAATCTACGATGGAAGAACCCCTAAATAACGAATCAGATGTTTGAGTCAATGAAAGGCGCATCTTTGTCCTCAGTATTAAAGTCGAGAATGAAAAGCAAGCATGCACTAAAATCGAGAAGACTGTATCAACTAAAACTTCAAAGTTAGATCATACAGTCATATTTCACCGCGCCAATAATGGTTAGACAATACAACAATATCTTACAATACACTTGAAACAAGATGGCCGGAAATGCTGAGAGCAGACTAGAAGTTCCCTTATATTGAGGTCGAGCTGGCATAATATTTTCTGCAGCGTTTAATAGAAGACGTGAAATCTGAGGTTCGGGACGACGAAGAAACAGATCTAGGGGAACAACGATCTCAAGACTAATATGACAGGCTAAAAAGCATAAGAAGAAGGGCAAGACAATGATTGAACTCTGCATTTATTTTTGTAACTTAATAACACTAATTACTCTATTAAGCAATGTCTGTAAAACTGTTTAATTACTCGATTAAAAACTTTAATTATTAAAACTGTACAATTTACAATTTATAGGTACGCCTTAATATTTTTAAAAAAATAAAAACATAAAGCTGTGCATTGTATAATGTACAATCAGTTTAATATTGAAAGTTTTATAAATCTAATTACAATTACAAGCTGATCAAATTACAGGGCAATTATAATTATTAATAATCTAAGAATGAATCTGTATTTCTCAAATTTCCTAATATTATCTATTTTATCAATAATGTACTTACCTCCTCGTTTTTGATTTATTGTACACAATTTATTTTCAAAATGTTCTCTAATTAATTTTTGATTCATATATTTAATTCTTCATTGTATTAGTTCTGATTGAAAAGTTAATTTTCTATATTTTTATTATTAAGTTGTAACTCTAGAATTCTACCAATTTAAAATTTCCTAATTTAATTAATTTAATTATGATCTGTCTCGCATTAATTGATGTTACTCTTCCCTTCTTGAATATTATTTGTTGTATTTTAATTGTATTATTTTTTTAATTTGAAATTACAAACATTTATTAACATTTATTTTACCATCTCATCAAATTGTAGGTGTTTTATTTAATTAATTTTGACTTTCTATGTTTAATCAATTCAGCAAGGGTCAATAAGTTTAAGTTGGAATAATGTGTTTATTAAATTGTCTTCGGCCTAATTTTATTCTTCCTAGCATAGTTCTTCGTACTTATTATAAAGATTCTTTTATTGTGAAATAGTGTTTTCATTGTTCAAGTTGCTGCTGATAAGTGGTTCCTTATCAATTCGTCAATCATAACTTATTATTTTATGAGGGAGTTAATTATTAATCTACACTATTTCCAAGACTGGCTGTTTCGTTTTCAACACAGGTGTGCTTGTCTTCAATTTACTTAATACTTAGTTTTAGTCCAAGAAAAGAGATTAGTTTCTTAAGTGAACTTACAAATAATGTTTAAAATTGATAAATCAATTAATAGTAAATATAAATAATGAGGACCACATAAATTATTTACAAAAAAGTTTAAATTATATAAATTTCGTTTACACTTTTGTAAGCTTCAATTAATTAATAAATGTAATTTAAATTATAAGAATTATAAATTTATAATCATTGTAAAATTTCAAAACAAAATTAAAATCTTTTAGACAAATAAAACAATGCTAATATTATAAATTGTTACGGCATAAGAATTCTTAACTTCATGTGGCACAATAACAAAATTTATTGATAAAAATTGTTACTAATTTAATTTCTAATATTTAAAACTTAATTTTACTATCTAAATCTCTGGAATTATTTATTTATATCTACAAACTTTACAGATGGGACCGGTTGGTGCAGGTAGGGTTAGTTTATAAACTTTACTATTTTCCCACATTGTGAGTTGTTCGTCAGGAGTAAACGATTGAGCAAGGATATTAACATTAACTTAATAAGCTTATTTTCGTATTTTATTTATGAAAAACCTCGGTACCTCAAGATCAATTCAAATTACCTGAAAGTAACCAAGTCACTTATAAAATAGAAGTAATTATTAAAGGTAAGTTGAACAAAAAAATGTACTAAGTTTTTGATAGGCTAATATAAATTTTTAAATTAAAATTACCTCCTTTTACATTAGAATTATAAATTAAATTCAATAAAATTCTAAAATATTAAACAATAAGAAATAAATATTATTATAAAAAAAGAAATATTTACTTATTTTAAACCATTTAAATTATAGTACTTTATTAGCTATTAAAAAACTTAGTTTTCTCAAATTACAAAAAATTATCTTATTTGGAATCATTAATTTCATAACTATATTATTTTAGGGAATCCCAATAAATCATTTTTTAATTTCAATTACTTGATAAATGTTGCATTTTATTTCAAAAACAATTATATAATCTTAAAATTTTTTTCCAGGCTATGCTTGGATGTAATTTTAATTCTTAAAAGTAACAGTTTTCAAATTGCATAAAAATTATGTTTCATCTTATGATATTTTAACTTTATATGCTTTGATAATCATATCTTAACGAAAATATTTAATATCATTTTTTACTCACATAGGACAAAATTAAGAGAACATTTAGATGTGTGTTTGGTGATTTCGCTCACGAACTTTATTAGAAATCTGCCTATTACTTATAGCAAGCAACACTCGTAATATAATTATTGAGTTTAATACTATGTATTTCAGATCTCCTTTATTTTAAAATCATAAAGAGATGTCACTTCTTCCTTGAAATAACATGAATTAGCCCAATCTATTTTCAATTTTAGAATTCCTTGTGCGATTGATGTTAGAAGAACATTTCTTTTCTTTTGAACTATTCCATTAGAGTTTCTTCGATCTTTAAACTAAAGAAAGTTGTTTTCAGTAATAGCTTAGAATTCAAATTTTTTAATACAAACGAATAATCTTTCCGCTTAGAGCTATAATTAAAAGTGATAAAGGACAAGGAACATTACCGGAACTTTATATTTCTCAATCTTCTAATTGAAATATTTGATCCTATGATATGAAGCATTATCCAGCATAAATACATGGTCATTTCTCCAATTTAGATTACTCTTTTTTACAAAGATCTTATAATTTTTATCATGAAATAGAAAATTATCTGACTGCAACTTTTACCTCGGTTAACCATGAAAAAGAAGAATTATTATTCCCCAATCCTGCAATAATACTGATTTCCGAGAATCTAGAAGACAGAAAAGTTAAAAGATGGTTTTTATTTTTTTGACCATTTTCTTCCTTAATTTGAGCTTTACCTAAGGATTCTTTCATCGATATTGATAATTATATTACCTTCCTACAAATTTTATAAGTAAAAATTAACGCTGCCTAACGATGCAGTTTAGATTGGAGATTGTTAACTCTTGGACTTAGATAGTATTACCTTTTGTATGAAATCTTTAGACACTTTTTTTAAAAAAAGAGACGGCAGGAACTAATTGAAACTTGCTAGCATAGATCATTCCAAATTTTATCTTTTATAGCTTTGTAAGTTATTGGTTGCGGCCCTTTAGACAAGAATTGTTCAATAAGGCTCCTAGTGAGTCGATTAAATTTCTTTTGCATCTTGGAATTTTAAGAAACATTTTAGGTCTTTGCAGTTGCTGTTTAGTTTAGTATTTACTTTACTTTTTAATATTTGATCTTTAGTCTTTTCATTATACAAGTTATAGGCACTTCGTCCTAATAGTTCAAACTTTTACTAATTCAGTTTTTTTCCTCTTTTAATCTCTATAATCTGAATTGTTGATAGGGTCTCTTTAAACTCGCAACTTCAAAATTTAATATGTGTCCAAACCTAAATAGTCCATGTTCGACTAAATATCAGCTTCTTCAATGAATGCTGCCTTTATAATGTTTTATTTATTCATCTTATTGAGTCTCCAATAGTACATCTTTTTCCTTTTAGAGTCATCACCTTCGTGATCTTTTATTATGTTTATTGCTCAAAGCATACTTTCTGTGCAATTGTTTCATTTAATCATAAAACCCCATTTTAATTCTTGCAATTTAATTTGACTAGCTTTCGAGGATCTAATGTTGTGTAAAGAAGCCTTATTCATGAATTCTTCGAATCAAACTCTTTTCTTCACTATAATCTGTTAATCTATTTAGAAAATTTTAATAGGATATATTGTGCTCTCTCCTAGTACTCATAAAATCGATGATAAATGGGTTCCTTAAAAAATAGTTTCTTCTATTTTATCGAGACTTAAATCATACAATGATTCATCACTCTCATCAAAGCCTTCTCTTTACTACTTATCCATTGTAAAGAAGTCAGTAATCTTAGATTTAATTATGTTAAGCTATTTCATATTTGTCTAAACTGTTTATTATTAGTCTAAGTTGGTTTCCTTTATGGTGAATTCTTTCTTGGCTAAAAGAATTATTTGTATAATATAGAAACCTTTTTATTTATGTATTATATAATCATATTTTTTTGTTGTTTATTATTTTTTATAATTTATTTATCAAAGCAGAGTTTAACGAATGATGAACTAACATTAACAGCTCGCACAAATAAATTTTATGCAAATGAGAGAAAGATAGGGAAAAAGAAGGAACTATATAACTTCCTAACTCAGGATTGCAATGCTTATATGCTGAAAAATTGATTGCATAAATATCTACTTTCTCAAAAGCATAATCAACTGTGAGAAAAATGTAACCATTATTTTATTTAATGTCTATAGTATCTTTAGAGAAACAAATTTATTGTTTCTGCTGTGCCACAGATTGAAGGGCTAACAGCGGATGATTTAATTGATTATGCTCAGGGAAGCGATCAAATTCAAAGCTTTCTTCCGGACCAATGCGACTGGACTCATTTAGGCAAACGCTGGATTTGTGATCTAATGATGTCTTGTCATTAACATAGAAGGTATAAGCCAAATGATATAGAGTGCGAAAGAATAGAGAAGAAACAGGATTAATAAAAGCTAGAATTCACTTATAAACATGAGCCCTGAATTCACTGATACTCTTTAGAATTCTCTTTCATTAGCTGTAAGCTTCCTTTCCTAATTATTGTAGAGCATAAAGGCAGATAAGAGTTTCTACTTAAGCCTACATCGCATAGAAAAAGACGCCAAAAAGAAATGGAAGAAGTAAAAACAGGAGGAATCCTTGCTCAGTTAGAGTAAATAGAAATACCTCTAGCAGAACAAAAGAGTATATGAAAAAATATTAGGACTGCATGAGCAATTGGAGGAGCTTAAAGAGCACAAAAACCTCTTTATGCACCCTAAATTAATCTGGCATTATAAACGATGATGGGAATCCCATGATCTATCTTCCTCAATTTAATGGTAACAATAATTGATATTTGTCTAAGAAAGAATAAAATTTAATAGAGTTTTACACCTATATGTACTATTTATCCACTCAATAAGTTATTTCATCTTCTATTAATTTGTAAATATGATTGTCATTTCTTAAATTTTGACTTCTTATGGTTTTTTTTTGCAGTAAATTATTATTGCTCATCACTATTTTGCGATTTTTAAGTAAAGAAATCTACGGTTTCTTCATATTATCTTGTTGTTAGAGCTGGGGTTCTAATTTATTGTTTACTTGCTATTTTGAGCTTAAGATGTCCTGCTTTACCATTTACTAATTGACTTTGTTTGATCGTTTATTATAAGCCTTTATTGCTTAATGCCCTTGCTTTATTTTTATTGCTTGTTCTTTTGCACTTTACGATAGTGTCTCCAGATTAGAAACTCAAAGTCTTCGCCTCCAATTTTTGAAGAATCTATTTCCACCCTAAATTAATTTAAACTATCATAACTATTTTTGCTATAATTATTCCTTAACTACCTTATCCTTTCCTCACTATTCGCTACTATCGTGATCATCTTTAATATCTTCTTGAATTTTGATGTCAAACAAGAAGTCATTCACTCTTCTTCATTCTCAAGTGTTTCGCTTTAAGTAGCAAGATTTTTCTTAATGGTATTTTTACTTTTGAGAATATGTGTACCATAAATCGCATTGAAAGTTTCCTTTACATTTTCATCCTCGCTCCTCTTGGCCTGCATTGTTTAAAGCTTAGAGAATCTTATATGCATTTAGTTTTCGAAAAAATCTTGTTTAATTGATATAGCTTGCTCAATGGTGTCAAGAGATCTCCTACCAAATAAGTTACTACCATTATCCTTTGTTCTCAAGCTTACTAACTCTGGCAATTATTTAGCTCGTCGATCTTCTTGAAATAATATCTGCAATTATCAAATAAATACCTCCGCTCTGTTCAATCTCTCTTGAGGACTATAAATCGTTGGCTCTGCCTTAAACTTCAGACAATAGATACTTCAAATCGTTTATTGGTATTTTTCATATTAAACCTCCCTCCCAAATAGAAATCAGTCTTAGAGCCTTTAACGCTTTCGATACTGAAGAATTATATCTTAGTTAACTATCCAAAACATGCATCAATCATAGAATAGGTAGAGGAGGCCACAACTATAACTTGAGTCTGGAGCGTCTACTTCATGAAAATTTCAAACAAGTACTTCCAATATTGAAGAAATACATTTGATATGAGAAAAATGAATTTAAAAAATATGTAATCATCGTAATTATTAGTAGTTAACTTTCTGGAAACCTAGGCATTATGGTACTTACTTGATAGAGAATTCAAAATCAGCTGGACTTTACCCCTCTATCGCATCCATTGAGAGATTTAACACGAATTTAATTTTTAAAAACTAAACAAATAACTAGAAATTAAATTCGTGTTAACTCGCTTCAGGGATGCGATAGAGGGATACCGCCAATAGTGAAGTCCAGCTGATTTTGAATTCTCTATCAAGTAAGTACCATAATGCCTAGGTTTCCAGAAAGTTAACTGCCAATAATTACGATGATTACATATTTTTTAAATTCATTTTTCCCAAATCAAATGTATTTCTTCAATACTACTACTAGGAATGAGTAAAAATCATATCATGAAAGTGATTTATTCTGTCTCCCTTAAAAGAATTTAGTTATGGGAACTTTATCTCTTTTTCTTTGAATGCAACTTCTAAAATAGTTTACTCTTTTTCGGATAAAATAGTTTCTGTAAATCCTACCAAAAATGCAGCTTTCTTCAAGCAGAGTATTGATTCATCTATTTAATGTGAGGGGCCTTAAAAAATTATCTAATCATATTCATCCCAACATTGTTGCACTCTTTCAATCGTTCCTTATTTTCATTTTAAGTCCACTATCCTTCAAAACGTTTTTAATTATCATAGTATACCCCCAATTTTGTTTCAAATTGGTTGTAGTTAAAGTTCAGTACACTTCCATTTACAATATTTTAGAATCTTTTCTCATCTCTTAGTACCAAATAGTCCACTTTTAGTATAAAAATATACAGCTTTTATTCAAATGAAGGGCCAAAAGCACAGCCAACAGGCACAGATCAATGTCTTGCTATTTCCTATCCCAAAGTTTAGGAATGTATCCAATTGTTAACTTTTTTTAAAAAAAAAATTCAAGAAGAATCTCTAGAGAGTGACCATGCTAAATCCAATTAGCTTCTCGATGCCTAGAACACCTTCATTTTAACTCCCATGGCTCACTTGAATAGAATATCAGAATGTATCCATTTATTTTATTTTATTGTCGAGTTTTTAAAACTTCACAATTAATAATTATTGAAATTAGAGCTCATCCACTTTTAGGATTCTTAAGGATACATTTAATTTTTGTAGCTTTCCCATTAATAAGGTCGGCAATTAAGTCTTCTCTGTTATTAACACTTTTTTCGAGTTTAATTTTCATTATCGTTTAAATTACTTAAATTATATTGGTGAATCTGCCTATCCAGTTTATGTTTCTTTCTTTAAGCTCGACTGATAACTAAGCAATAAGTAAAGAGAAATCATTTTAGTCTAAATAGCCCCACTTCTTTATGAAAATATTACTTATGTGATTAAACATTTAGTCAAGCTGTTAGTAGTTGCTCGATTGGCTTAGGGAACAGATTTGTACAAAATCACCGACTACGTTGATTGGAAATTCTCGAATCAACCTCAGACCTCGATACTATTTAAGGACTTAAATAAAAAGTTTATTAAGGCATTAGATAGTATTAAGGAGGAGCCGAACAACTTATGGTTCAATTTTAAATGAGCAAAACGCTCCTGCCATTAATGGGATGATTCCGATATCCTTGCACCAACTCTTCCTAGAGCTCGGAAAAGTTCTCAATTTTATTTATAAAAATATATTTAGCTAGACCAAGCGTTTATTAAGAATCCGGTCTTTAGGCTTGGAGAGTCATAGCATTTGTAGAATGTCCTCAGTTACTGATATAATCTCATTTCGATAACAAACTAAAGATTACACAAAATGCCTGGTCTTAATCTGAAGGTCCATCTTTACGTTAAGGTTAAGGCCGAGTATTAAACCAAACATAATGTCATTGAAATTTGATGGGCATGCTATTTTTAAGCTCATTAGAAAAATTTCAAATAAACTTCAGTTTTCCTTAAACATATTTAATCAAGAAATAAGTATCACTCTTAAGGCTTAAAGAACATTATTCCCTTAGAAAATATGATGTGATTTCGGATTGTATCTTGACTCCATAATTTGCTTATGGTGTCGACAAGCTTGGTGCGTTATTCATTTCTGATTACTGCAATCAAAACCCCAAAACCCTTTCAGTAGTTTGATTGAGTTTTTGATTGATAAAAGTAGACTATTAGTGCATACTTTATTAGGGTTTTAATAGGGTTTATGTAGGGGTTTAATGTTTAAATATTAGTATTTTAAGTGAGTATAATAAGCGAGTTTTTAAAATATTTCACACAAGATAAGCTTAGAGTCATGTGGAAGTTCTCTGAATTTTATCTTTCTAAGTTGATGTTTGATTTTTTCTATTGTTTGTAAATTCTCTCAGCTTGGCTTGATAATAGTTGAGTATGCAAGTTCTCTGAGACCTCCATTTATTTTATTTTTATCGAGATATTGTTTGATTCTCTGCTTAGAATCTCTCTCACCCCTGCAGCTAAAGTAATCGTTTCTTGGAATGTCGCTCTCTATTATTATTACTGCTAGAGCCCAGATATCCCATTAAGTGTCTCTTTCTCTCCAATCCTCTCTTTCTGGGAAATATCCAGGAGTGCCGTATACATTTCCTTATGCAGAGGCTTGCACTCTTTGAGCTCTGTTGAAGT
>ARYC01011441.1:0-13270 GCA_000711775.1 Oxytricha trifallax
GGGTGACTACCTTCACTTTTTAGTCATAAACTTCTATATTATCATACTTCTTATACCATGACTTATTAATAACAGTGTTGAAAGTAAACACAGCTTCATCTGCATGTATGAACATGATGTTATTATCAATAGTAGCTCTCTGCATTTAATCATATATATAGTTTAAATTATTACTATAAAATGGCACTGTAAAATCAATCACTCTCTTCACTCTGTTGACAGTCTTGAAAGTAATACCATTTCTTCTATAAATGTTGGCTATAGTCTAAGGAGAGATGCGCATATCAGGAAACTTGCGATGAAACATTACTGCTCGCTAGTCTAGAGGAAAGTGTGCCCAATACTTTAAAGTCTAAGAGTCACAGAGGTAGTCAATATGATGCTGTGAGAACTTTTATTTTCTAGCAGGATGCTTTCAAGGACCAGAATTAAAAGGCTAAACAGCAAACATGCAGTGATACCTAACAGTAGAGGCACTCTTGTGTAAGAGCCTTGCAATAGCTGCATAATTCAATACTGGTTTGACTAAATCTATATTAATACTCGTACCATACCTAAGCTGAAGCAGTAAATCTAAATACTTCTCATCATAAATAGACCCTAAAAATCGCTAATTTCTAATTCTCATTTTGCAAATAGACCTAATTTATCTACTAACCCCAATAAGACCCCAACTATACCCTACAAATCAAAGCACTTATAAACCTCACTAAGGGGTTTTGGGGTTTTGAATGCACAACTTCAATTCTTGCATAGTTTTACATCTTCATTCACTTTTTCAAATAGCTCCTCATCCTCTATAATATTGAAAACTTCTTACTCTTATTCTTCTGTATACATAAAATTAAAGTTTTCCAATTTCTTCTGATTTAAATATGGAAGATCTCCTTGACAACCATGTTAGATAACTTAGTAAAAGTTGTCTCTATACCTCTTGTTAAATTCCATTTAGCTTTCTAAATGCTAAACTTTTTGGGTCATTGACTAGTGGTTAATTTTGTAATTTTCCTTGTCTTTATTTAAATCTTTGATAAGATACTGCTATGATCTTACTGCTCTTTCAAGCTAAGAGGATCTCTAAACAGCATCTGAGATAGTTTTTATCTATGGCCTATTTTATAAAATTGCTTCAATTTCATCAAACGATAGATTGTTATTGTCCATCAAGAAATAATACATTCAAATAAGACTGAAATGAGAAAAATATTTGTGATAGCAATATTGATATCCCTAGATTCATAGTCAGAAATAATCATTCCAAGTTGATCAATGTCTTTCCTAAGCATTAGTTCTCTTTCTAAATATGCTGACTCAAGCGATTCACAATGCAAAGCTGCTTTCTATTTGACCCATTAGATCTTTTCATCCCATTTCCTTTGCTGGTACTTCATTTCAAGTTTAAATCCTTTCTCCTCTTGTTGTAAATCCTCTTCAAACTCTTCCTTTGTTTTCCAAAGTTCACTCCAATGCTTTTATATTTCATTCCAGCTATCTAAAGGCTTAGCTCTCCAATCATACATATAATCAATAGTTTTAGATTTCATTAACAGGGCAGCTTTTTCAGGGTCTACTTACTACAGATATAAGAAATACCTAACTTATGGATCGATAGTCTCAGCTGTCTAAGAAGTTTCAAAAGCTAAAACTTCGCTTTAAACTTCTAGCTCCTCTACTAATTTATCTATATTGGAGATGTCTTTCTTCATTTAGTGAAGTAACCGTTTTCTTGCAATCTCTTTCTAATATTTCTTTTGCACTTTTTCCACAGCTTTCATTCTTTAATAGTAAGTAGTGATTGGCTATGAGCTTAATACAGATTCAAAATCAAACTTACTAGGATCTATGTAACCTGGATCATCATTAATTGGACTTTAAGGTTCTTAATTATTGATTCTAAATGATGGTCTTCGTTACATTCTAATGGGAGATCCTGTTCTAATTGTTTTCTTGTCAACCATATTCTTTTTGTTAGATTAGTTTTTCATGTAGGCAAATGCAAGCTCAGTAAGCTATTGCATAGTATCAACAGGGTGATGATTAGTAGGGGAATTGACTGAACTGTGAAACTTCCTTTTTTATTACTACGCGCTTTCCTTTGCTCTTTGCTCTTGCTGAGAAGAGCTAAGTGCTTAAGACATTGGCCTCTAAGATCCTTATGAAGTAGTTAAATAAAATATACAAAAACTCAGTTTTGAATCTTAAAGTTTCTAGATATTACTAAGCTGAATGCAAAGATGTGTCAGGGGCCCTTATTACTTTTAGATAATCAGTCATTTTATCTTTCTTATGCTTAAGCTCTTTTTCCATGACTAATTTTATCTATCCAGAGAAGTTACTAATAATTTCTTAAAGTTTCTTATTTTCATACATCAACCTGGCCCAAATAAATTTATTCTACTCCAATGACTTTGGCAAGCTTATATTATTATCAATTTCTTGTTACATTAACGAAATTGAAAGTAATATCAAGTTATCCTTGATCTTCTCCTGACTTAACTCTGGTTGATTATAATGCTTAAAGAAATTGTAAATATCATCCTTTTCAACAACTTTTAAAGTATCCTCTGGCTTTTCTTAATCAACACTTCCCTAATTTTGGTTTAAGTCATTCTCAAATTTTCTTATAATGGTATCTCTTCGACCTTAAAGGAAACTCATTTTAAGAGTAGGCCTTCGATTGATTGAAGCTGTATTTTAGAAATTACTCATCCTTTTAGCTTGAATTTATCTATGACTTGTGTAATTAATATCATCTTAGTTTAATGGTATTTTAGTTAACTGAAACTATGATGTATCAAGTTGGCTATTTTTCATCATATTTCAAATTTAATATAAAGCTAATTATATTCAAAAATAAAAGTTTACTAAGTTACATTTATTCTATGATACAATATAATTTGAGAAGTGTATTTACAAGGAAAATTGTGCAAGAATGTTTATTGAGAGGCAGTTTGGTATACAATTTAGCTATTGTTTAGAATGTTCTAGGGAAAATTTTGATATTAAATTAAAAAATTTTATATTTTTATAATAAACTATCAAAATTAATTTCAATGCTAAAAACTAATTAACTAACTATCAAAATATTGAAGTTTCTTATAATAATAAAAAAAATCAAAAGTCTAAAAGTGACTATAAAATTATCTTTATAGATTTGAGAACATATTATTTTTTAAAGGAAATTCCATAAGTTCATAAATTATTGATATTTAAAAAACTCAGCTTTATAATGAAAATTGAAATGCATTTAAATATTAAATATATAATTTTTTGTCTAATTTTGGTATATTTTTACAAATTGAAATCCCCATTTCAATGTTCTTGTCAAGGATTCATGAGCAAAGCAAGATAGATAATAGACTTTGATGAAAAGAATTTGACAGATTTTGGTAAATCTTTTGCAGAATCTTTACTTTAATTTGGTAATTTACTCGAGGATTAAGCTATAACAGTTCTAAATTATATTTATAAGTTAATTTTATAATAAGATCTAACAGCAAAAGTTGCAACTTAAAACATTGAAGGAATAGTAGAAATTAGAGACATAAAATTAACTACAATAGAAACGTAATGAAAACAGTAAGTATAAATTAGAGGAAAAAGAGAAACGTTAAGGAATGTAGATAAGGTCTCTTAATGCATCAAAATCCTTATAGAAACTCAATCTAACTGCTTAAAATGAGTAATCATAAGACACAACCTAATCTTAAAGGAAGAGTAATGGGTTGATAGGAGGTATATCTAACCTAGGGAATTTAAGTTTAAATGACTATATATCAATGATGAACTCTAATAACGAAGATTTGGATGAAAATTAGCTCTTTAGTAGAGAATGGGAAGAGGATCCTGATTTCTTAGATGACGAGGAAAATAATTACCCATCAAGTGGATCAGATTCTGAAAATGAAGAATTTTCTAAAGAGGAGCAAGAGCAGTTGTACAGGGATATACTTTAAAGATTTTAGAATAATGAAGTTAATGAGAGTTTACCGCTAAAGAAATAATCTATAAGAATAAACATAGCCAGGGAGAACTATGAAGAGGATTAACTTCTTTAAACTTTTATATCGATTTTAAGTTTCTAAATTTTAAACTTAAGCCGAAGATTAATCTCTACTTTCATCAAGATTCCAGCAAAAGGCTATGAATAAAAATCGTATAACAGATCATTCGAGAGTTAAATCAGTGGTAGCTCAATAAATTAGTTAAGGAAATTTTCATAATACAAATCGGTCAGCCTAGTTTATAAATACTTCTTTTGCTTCAATTTAGAATGATGCAAATAGCACCAATAAATTTAATATGGTCTTGCCTGTTAAACAATATGAGTTTGGCTATAATAAATTCAAATTAATTTAATATCTGCTGATTGTTTATAAAAATTCAAGAAGCAAAGAGGTGGCTCTTGGAGAAATTTTTAAGACTAAATAAACAACAATAATCTCAATAATGGAATAAATAGTATGAACACTTCTTAAACTTCCCAAATCTACCCTCATATAATGATGCAATAAAATCATAGAATATAAAGTGGAAGAGCAGCAGTGAATATATCAATTAACTCTAGTAAAAATCAATCATAATAAAATTATAAAGAGAAAAGCATCAATATTTATATGCCATCAGAAAGCTTTGATAAAAGAACTTAAGCACATTTGTAAAGCACAAAAGAAAAAAATGGTTAAAAAATATAAAATATAAGTATTTATATTGTTAAAGATCTCAGCACAGCATGAAAATTAGAATCATACTCAACTCCTAAAATTCAGTAACTGGTAAAAATAAGCTTTCGTTGAACACATCCAACTCTTAAAGTAATTTATTGGGATAAATGACTCCTTCAAGTTAATTTTCTTTATAATCTTCTATATTTATTTATTAAACAAAACAAATAGAAATAGATATGGGTAAGAGAAAGTTGGAATAAAGTTCAAGCAAGAATGCTTTAATACATAGAAAGAGCTACAGTTTATCAAATTTAGTAAATAAAAATAACTCAAGTAATTTTGCTGCCTAAAATTAAAGCCAGATATTCAATTAGCAGCAAAGCCAAGATTATTAAAATACTTCTACAACTTAAATAGACTTAAACCCAAAAATAAGATTGTTCAATGACTCTCTTGATAGAAACAGTAAACTTCAGAGCGAGTATCTTAAGCTAAAATAGTTACGCTAGAGAATAAAGAAAAAATAGGACATTCTGCAAAATATTCATGATAAGATTCATTCATAAAGTAGGAGTCCTAAGAGAGCACTAGATTCATAGTAAAATGTTTAAAACATCTCTAAATAGCAATCTAAAAGAGCTTAGCAAAACATAAATCATAATGTCTTCAATTCTTACACTAATTCACCCTTGAGAAATTTCTTAGTTTTTAGTTAAAATGACTATATGGGATTCATGAAAAATAAACAAGACAATACCCAGAGTAAATATTTGCAGAATAATCCTGTAGTATTTTAAAAAGAAAAACTTAAGGAGGAATATAATTCACTATAACCTATTAAATAGAAGTTAAGTAACTCAGTTTCGAGAAAAAATATTGAAAGTATATATAGTAGTCGAAGAGATATAGCGGATGGAGCTTTTGAAGTGTAGAAAGAGAAAATTAATAAGGCTTAAAAATTTGTGAATAAAACGAAGATATAATTCAGAAAGGTAGATTGAATTGATTTATGTCAATAATTTTTGAACAACTTGTATTTAGTTAATGATCTCAATTTAGCCATGTATCTTCTAGATTGAATTTGATCAGAAAATATTAAAATTAAAGTATTCACAAGTTTTATTAATTAATATTGATATCCTCGCTTTCGTATAGATCTTCCTCTTCTTCTTACTCTTCATCAGCACTCTGACTACTAAAAGCATGATTGAATTTGGATTTATCCAATAAATTAACATATCCGCCTTCCTTATCATGCACAATAAATCTCTTCTATTTTCGGCTAAATATTATAAATGTTTTTTATCAAAATTAAAGCAAAATCATTAAATTTATTAAAAATAGGCTCAATACATGAAATGCATTTCTGCCCATAATACCAATTAAATCTCCTTCAAGTCCAAATTCATATATAAATTCTTCTGCACTCATAAATCCCCTATAGTTTTGTAATGTGAAGATCGGGAATTAATAACAATAAATTAAGATATAATTGCTATTGGTATATATTGAAATTTTATCATACTTAGTGTTATAAAATAAAATTATATTGAGTGAATAAGATTGTTATATTCACGACAAATTTTATTTGTCAAATTAAGATATTGATATCATTCGTTAGAAAATTCAAAATTAACTGGTCCGTATTATTAGATTTATTATTATATAATCAACAAGTGAGATTTTTCTAAATTTTAATTGGATTTCATGATTTTCTTTAATATTTTTATTCAAATACAGTATAATTTACATTATGATGTAATAAAATAGTATCAATAATATTTTAGAACAGCAAATTTGAATATATTTAAACATTTTGGGCATATTAATTCCAAAATAAATCAATAAAATTAAAGTGATTATAATTTTTATTTAAAAAATGTAATTTATCATAATTTTTCGAGCCCCACTTAGTATTAAATTAGTTATGAGGGTTTATTTAACTTTCCAAGTTCTTAAGGGTATCTTTGAACAACATAACTAGCACTAATCTCAAAATTCTAATTGAAATAAAATCTATCGAATTGCTCCATAAAATTAGGCAGCAGCTCAAATTTACTCTTAGAAAAATCTTGAGTATTTTCTTTGAAAATCATGATTTATCTTTAAAGGGAATCAAGGTAACTTACGCCACCGAATATTAAGTACTAATTTATGTTCTTTTCTTGGTCACTGTTAAAAGGTAATGGTATTAGACCGTATCACTAATTAAATTATCGGGGAATATATTAAATAGATATTATATTAGCATGCTTAAGGAAGCATAGACTCAATTTAGAAACTTTCCCACTAGCAATCAAGAGGTGTTTAATTTAACTTTTAGACATCAAGTCTGTGAATCATTTCTTTAGCTTCAAAAAGTTGATAAGGACCATAAATACCACCGATTGTATAGATGTATCGACCCCTAACTGAAAGCAGAGTCATTGAAAAGCATGGAACTTCAAGTTTAGGAATTTCATTCCATTCTTTGTTAATAATATCGTATCTCTCGCAAACATCAAGCGTTTAGTTATCATCCTAAACCCCTCCTACAACATACAAGAACTAATTCATGTAGCACAGACCATGCCCGTATCTCTTCTACTTCAAAGACTATATCTATCTGAGTTCATTGGCCTGTAAGTTAAAGCTGTAACATCGATCTGTCGAAAATCTATGTTCCACATTTCCACCAATCATATAAATTAGTTCCTTATTAACTTAGACTACTTTTGACCATAGCTCTGCAAACTAGAAGTTTTCAACTAAAAAAAGAAATTTTAGGCCAAATTGAGAAAGATAAGAAAAACAAAGGGCACAATTCTTAAATTCAAGATTTTGATGTACTTACTAAAATTATTTTCTTAATCGTAGGCTCTTATGTCTCTTGGTTTCCACTCTAGATAGTTTATATAGTAAACTTTAAATTGAAATATTTATAAGACTGAATTAATTTATATAAAGATCATTTGAGACACTTAACTCATTTAAAAACGATTGGCCATCTAAATTCAGAAAAAGAGATTTGGTTCTCCATAATTTCACATTTTTAATCAGGTAAGGTATAATTTTAGAGTAGGATTCCTTGTTAAGATTTTGATAATTAAACATTTCTTAGTATTAGAAATATTTAAGGATTTCTATAAGGCACAATGAATTTGCAATGGTTTATCCAGCACTATAGCTCTCCATGTTTATAATAATATTGGTTTTAATATTTTAATGTATAATGAAAAAAATTAATCTTTAAAATATTACTGTCATAAGACTAAAGTTATATATGATTAAAAAAATGCCAATATAGTGTTTTATCTGTAAATTGAAAGAATTAATATCAAAGCTTATGATATGACAAAGTATTAGGTTTAGAAATATAGTCTAAATGTTGATATACTGAAATCATTTAAATGCGAAGTGTGCTCAGAGTTTAGCTGATTCGAGGGGAAGACCAAGACCCTTAGCAATTCTGCCTGCATAATCAGGATCAACCTTGAAGAAGTTCTTAAGGCATTTCTCCTGAATAAATAAACAAATTTCCATATTCAATAAGCACCTTTTTAAATTAGAAATAGAAAAGTTTCTTTTATATTAAAATAAAAATGCGATTATTTTGTTAATGTCTCTTCTAACTGGTTTCATTGAGCCAATGATATTGTCAGTAAGGTGTTGTCTGCTTGCCTCACTTAATACCTTTCTGTAAAGAGTTCTTGGTTGCTCGTAGTCATCGTTAGGGTGAGAGTGCTTGTATCTGCCAGTTGTACCAGTCAAAGCATGTGGGGCCCATCTGGAAGATGGATCCTCAACGGGACCTCCGAAAGAGTTTGGCTCATAGTTAGGACCATTTCCTTAGTTTCCATTCACGGTTGCTGGGCCATCTCTTTGATAGTTGGCAACTCTAGCTCTGTATGGACAATTGATTGGAATTTGTTCGAAGTTAGCACCGAGTCTATGTCTGTGGGTATCTGGGTAAGAGAAGATTCTTCCTTAGAGCATCTTGTCCATGGATGGTTCAATAAAATTAAAAGTAATAAATTGGTTAATCATTTAAATTATACCTGGAACCAAGTTGGTTGGAGCAAAGGCAATCTATTCTGTCTCAGAGAAATAGTTCTCTGGGTTTCTGTTAAGAACCATTTTACCGACTGGGATCAAAGGATAATCAGACTGTGGCCATACCTTGGTCACATCGAAAACATCAAATTTATAGTTCTCAGCATCCCTTTCTGGCATAATTTGCACTTTCCAGGTCCATGTGGCGGTGCCTCCATTAGAAATATGATTATAAAGATCTTCTGTGGCATAATCCTTGTTTGTTGCCTTTAAATCAGAAGCTTGCTTTGGAGTAAGATTCTTGATGCCTTAGTCAGTCTTGAAGTGATATTTCACATAGTGAACCTCTCCTTTGTTGTTGACCCATTTGTATGTGTGGGAACTGTATCCATTCATATGTCTGAAGCCATCGGGAATGCCTCTTTCAGAGAACAAAATAGTGACTTGGTGTAAGGCTTCTGGGCTGTAACTCCAGAAATCCCAAACCATATTGGGGTCTTGAATATTATTCTTAGGGTTTCTCTTTTGACTGTGAATAAAGTCTGGGAACTTTATTGGGTCCTTAATGAAGAAGACTGGTGTGTTGTTTCCAACCATATCGTAATTACCTTCTTCAGTATAGAATTTAATGGCGAAACCTCTTGGATCTCTTTCAGTATCAGCAGATCCATTTTCACCAGCAACAGTTGAGAATCTTGTGAAAAGAGGAGTTCTCTTGCCAATTTCATTGAGGAACTTTGCTTTTGTGAACCTATGAGTTTGATTTAAAATGAAATGAAGCTTACTTTGTGACGTCATGAGTGACTTCGAAATACCCATGTGCGCCTGCTCCTTTAGCATGTACAACTCTTTCTGGAATTCTCTCTCTGTCAAACTTAGCAAGTTTGTCAATAAGATGAATATCTGTAAGAAGGATTGGACCTCTGGGACCAGCAGTGAGTGAGTTTTGGTTATCATCGACTGGATGACCTTAACTGTTAGTAAGAGTTTTTCTTTGCATTCTTTAAAGTTTTTGTATAATTTATTATAATTTGAATCTTTCTTTCTCTAAATCTTTATCAGAATTATCTAAATAATTTAGTATACCATTTTATCTTTATATTTTCTCATAGATTAATATATGTAATATGGGAAATGATAATTAAAACGTAATACTGAAATACATTAAATATCTAACTCCTAATTGAAATCTGGCGAAACTAATAATACTTGATTTATCATTCTTGAGACTTTAAATGAACCTCCTTTTGGCTGATCTCTTCCATTATTTTATCCAAATATTGTATCTCTTCTATATTCTATTTGATTTCCTCGTTCCTATTTTCTTTGAAAAGCTGGCTTAAACTCGATACTCTCTTCTAATATTCTGAATTGACTTCCCCATATAACTCTAAAAGTTTATCTATGCTATCGCTCTAATCTATCTCCATTCTAATGCTGAAAATAATTTCCATAAATTCCATATCATCCATTTAATGATCTTCATCAAGGACTTTGACTCCCTTTATTCTCAAGAGGTAGACTGCCCTCGAAACCTCATTTATTAAAGTGAAATAGGCATTATTAGCAAATGACGACAATTCATTAGAGTTTTCAAGCAAATCGTCTGCTGCCAATTAGAACTTATCTGGATGTATGAATTTTTAGTACTATTTATAATGCTGATTCAGACTTGTCATGTCTATGTCATAGCTGTGTGGAAGGCAGTAGAATTAGAAATAATCAACCTTTTTTAACAGGGAAATGTCGTCTAGGTATTTGCAGGATTACAATCCAGCTTCTAATGTTTGTAGTAACAAAAATTACAGTCGCTATGCTACCGAGATGTTTGTTACATACGAAACATTGACAGATAAGATGGAGACTTAAAATTTACTTATCTTTGTACGATTTGATAGGGGAGATTCTTTTGTGATAAAGAAGCAAATTTAACTAAATTTGACTAAAGTTTTTTCATTTTTTGATAAGATTATTTTATTATAATTAATTAATCAAATGACGACAAATAATCTATTTTTAATTGGCATGATTTTGAATCTCGTTCATCAATATAAATTTTTTTTTCATTAAATAATAATATTTACTTTATTTTTAGCTAATTATTCAAATCTTTTTGCTTTTTAGTCTTCGTATCTTTATTTCTTTATATACTGCTAATCTATGCCACATAATTATTTCATTGTTTATTGTTCTTCCTTAGTCCATTCATCACTATTTTTAACTATAAACTTCTTCACAAACCTTTTGATAGATTCATATTTATCAATCAAAAATTCTTAGTTTTAAATAGTAATTGGATAATATAAAACCTAAAAGATTATTGTAAGATTTCTAAGTTTTATAGGATAGTTTATGATTTTTAGAGCAATTAAATTTTTAGGATTTTATATACTGTTTTATTGAATAAAATATTTATAGCTTGACTAAAACTTTCGACATTTTTATAAAAGATTTAAATTATTTCCTAACTAAAAAGGTATTTTCTACACTTTAATTGATATAAGTAATATATCTAAACCATAAATTTATTCCAAAATTCTTTTTTTAGTTAAATTTTTTAATTTAAGGGTTTTAAATCGGCAGTTGCAGAACTATCATAAGTTCTCTACCTGCTACTTAATAATTCCTCTTCAAACAGTAAATCTGAATCCTCAGTTAAATCCTCAATTAAACTATTATTATTCAGTTGCTCATTAATTAATTTCTGATCAATTTAAGTTTTCCTTATTTACGATTACGGTATTAAACAATTTTAAGAGATACTTTTAAACTCATTACTAATAATTTAGTTTGGTGAGTTTAGAAAATCTTCTTCTTTTATGATATTTAAGGAGTGGACTTTCATGTAAGATTCATTTGTGTAATGACACAATTAAATTTATTTACAAATTTCATCATTTTCGTTTAGAAGCGTTTCCAGTGACTATGAGGGGCTTTGGAAATCTCCTTATTTAGACTATAGTTGAAAAGTTTAAGTTAAAAATCTTATAAAATACTTACATTTAGAACATTTTGTCTGTAGAGTTCCTGCTCAAATTAGCTTTACTCAGTAAAACCATTGGTATATTGCTTGCATTTTAAATCTGAGAAAATATTCACTTTCTAATTTATAATGTTCTCGTCTTGAGACTCTCGTATCTCTAAACAAAACTCTTAAGAATTATTTCTTGGCTATGAGTCTATGTACTTTGAATCAGTTGTGCCAGCTGTTGTATCCGCGTTATTACTTGATAATAATAAATTACTAAAACGAAAGATACTCTTACTGTAAACCTCTAATAAGACAATTTAACTCAAGCGATTTCTATTCTTACAATAATTATGTTATCTTGACCATTATCTAAAGGCGTAATTGTACTTTCTTTACTCATTAGTATTTGTTAATCAATGAATATACTTGCCTTTGGTAAATTCATAGCATTTCTACAGTCATCATAAATTTACACTTTAGCAAGATGATGAATGTAGTACTTTATTGATTAGAGAAGTGGCTGATATTGGTTCACTTGCTTGGCTTAGGATGAATACACTTTTTACTTGTTTAAGTAATTAAAACCTTACATTCAATTTTTAGTTTAAAATAATTTAAAATAAATAACTTATAAAAAACTTAATAGAAAAACTTTCTCACATCTCAAATTAATAAAAAATTGAAATTAATTTAAGATTATTGGTTTTATTGAATCTACATCCTCTGGCTTTAGCCTATCCCCATATACAATCTTAATTTCATTTATAACGATTCTGACATCAAAATTTGATAGATTGACTCCATATTTGTGATTCACATAAGTCACTATTTCATAATCATTAACCTGCACTATAAGCTTATCTAATGAATAAGGTGTATTTTTGAAGCATCTAGGGTACTTTGATTTAAATTATCTGTGACAATTATCAGTAAGCATGCATGAAACATCTAGTAAGAAATCTGTTAAAATTATCTAATTGTACAGGTTTTATGTAATTATCAAATCTGGGGATGCATATTCAAATCAGACTTAAATAAAGAGCTAAGTGATAAAAATCGCCAATGTAAATAAAATAAGAAATTAAACTAACTAAATTGTAGACTTTTTCTTTCTCAACTTAGGTTTTTATTTCCCGAACGTAGGCTCTAAAATATTAGGGTATCGTAGGCATAGTACCTTTTTAATCCAAGTATCTCTTTAAAATAAGTGCAATTGGACTAAATTTTTCTACTGAATTAAATCTGAATAAATCTTTTGGGTTCATAATTTATTATTTTAATATCTTTTGTTATATAGATTCTTTTAGTTTTATTCTATTATTTATTTATAATATAATAAAAGCAATTTTTATTGAATAAATTGTGCTAAATTGAATATTCTCAAAATATAAATTGTTTGTTATATTTTAAGAATTTAATTCTATTGATTGGAGAATAATAATGGAAGCAAGAGTACTTTTGAATTTGTTTAATTTATTTTACTATTTAGCCCTTATAAATTGGACTCGGTGGAGCCAAGGATAGAACAAAAGACTTCATGAATATGAAGAATAATATCAATATGATCAGGAATCCAAGTAAAAGGTATTCATATTTTTAT
>ARYC01011442.1:0-10386 GCA_000711775.1 Oxytricha trifallax
TTAGGAAGTTGTAAAATACTTTAAATACAAAAGACATTATTGATGATTAGATTAAATTAGATGAGTAAATAAAATATATGAATAATTTGATTAATTATCAGGCGAAGGCTACCGAGTAAAAAATCGCGTTTCATCGGTAGCCTACACTTTAAATTCAAGATTACAAATTTAATTCAAATCAATCAATTTTTTTGATTTTATTTTGAACTATAATATATTATAGTTTATTGCTATTAATCAAAAAAATATTTTTATCAATTTCAACCCTTAGACTTGTGGCAACAACTAAAATATTTTAGAAATTATCTTGTTTTTGATTTTATTATTTAAACAAAGTTCCATTATTAGTAAATTCATGAACTGCTATTATTATTATTAGAAAATCATTCTTCAACTTTCAATATTATAATTGAAAGGGTTGAAGCTCTGATTAGAACATTTGAATAATTTAATTGTTTTTTAATTTTATTTTTTTCTACAATAACCTTCTAAATAATTTAAAGTTCATTTAGAATGTTTCTGATCTCAAAATTATGAATCCTGATTTTAATTTTTATAATTGATTTTTCTCTATAAATTTGAAATTTAATAAAGTTAAATATGTTAAATATTTTACATCAGAAATATTGAATATCAAAGTTTGATGACTAAATTAAAAAAATTAAAAAAAATTACTTTTGTATGAGAATATTTCAAAAATGAGAATAGAAATAAAATATTTGAATAGAATCTTAATTTTGTTCCAAAAGTTTTTAAATAGAATAAAAGTACTATAATTAAAAAAGAATTTGAATTAAAAATGTTAATTTGATAGACAAAGTATAAATAAATCGAAAAATTAGATATATTTCTAATTTCAATTAAACGATAGAGAATATGAGAAACTTTTATTTAAAAAATAAGATTGTATAGAATAAATGAAATTTTATAAAACATACTTTTAAATCAAGAAAATTGATTGATTTGAATTAAATTTGTAATCTTGAATTTAATGCGTAGGCTACCGATGAAACGCGATTTTTTACTCGGTAGCCTTCGCCTGATAATTATTAAGTTATTGATATATTTAATTTACTAATCTAATTTAATATAATCACTAATAATGTCTTTTGTATTTTAAGAATTTTACAACTTCCTAAATTTTAGTATCTTTACTAAATATATGGAAACCTAACTGACTATAATTTGATTAACTACTATGAATTTACGTTAGAAATTAAATGCATAGTCGGATCTTTGATTGTATAACCAATACCAATCCAAACTTATGGAATTCAATCACCTCAAAGTTAATTTACTTTTGAAGAATTTATTAAAACACCAAACTGTCCTTAATCTATAACATATACAGCTTTTGAACATGGAAAGAGTTCATTCAACCTGCGAGCAAAACCCTTTCAGTAGTTTGATTGAGTTTTTGATTGATAAAAGTAGACTATTAGTGCATACATTATTAAGGTTTTAATAGGGTTTATGTAGGGGTTTAATGTTTAAATATTAGTATTTTAAGTGAGTATATGCGAGGTTTGGGGTCTGTTTATGACAGTGAGAATATTGATCTATTGTTTAAGTTGCGATATGGATGTGATGAATATAGTGATCAACTCAAGCCTGCTCTGAATTATACGTCGATAGCAAGGCTACTCCATAAATCTCCAGCAACTGTGAGGTCTCACTGTCTATTAGCATTGAATTTAAAGAGATAGGCATCTTAATTCTAAGCCTAAGAGACCCTTAAAAATTTAACAGCATCATATCGAATATCTTATTAATGATAAGACTCTTAAATACTGGGCTCATTTCTCACTGGCCTAGAGGGCTGTGATGTTTCATCGCCAATTTCCTGAGCTTCACATCTCTGCTTAATCTATAGCGAACATATATAAAAAGAATGGAATATCTTTACAAGACAGTCAATCGCATTAAGAGAGTGATTGACTTTAATGTTCCATTTTATAAGGATAATTTAAATTATATATTCGATTAAATGCAAAGTGCTTAAGAGCATAATATAAAGTTCATACACGCTGATGAGGCAGTATTCACATTTAATACCTTCATATCAAGGTCTTGGTATAAGAGGTACAGCAACATTGAAGTATATGATTAAAGGTTAAGATTTAAACTCATGCAATACTAGGTGGAATAAGCGAAGATAGTGGCCTAGAACTTATGTTATCCACCCTCGCTCAATAAAGACCGAATAATACATAAAATTCTTATAATAACTCAAAGATAAGTACGCCGACTAAGAGATTATTCTATTCGTAGATAACTTATCTGTCCAAAAAACTAAAGACACAAGGAAGGAATATGAAAGGCTAAACATAACACCTGTATTTAATGTTCCTTACAGCCCTTAGTTCAATGGAATTGAATTATATTGGGGGTTATTGAAAGGTCATTATAAGAAATTGCTGCTCTACCATCTGATGCATGATTTAAAGATAGATACAGTCGATTTTATTAAGAGTGCTGCTAAGAGAGTCAGCGATGATAAAGCTAAAGTATGCGCAAGAGAAGGGAGATTTTGTGTATATAAATAAGTTTTAGATTTAAACGAATGAATAAGTTCACATATTAAATTTGCCCGTAAAAGGATTTGGCTTCTCTTTCTTTTCTTCCTCTTAAGGCTTGCTTGGGCCTATGTTTCTTCTCTTAGGTCTAGCTCCCGCATCTATGTTCATCTCTTCTGGCTTTTATAAATCTTTGAAGAGTCTCTTACTCAATTCATGTTTTACTTGAGACTTGCTCTCTCTGTTTAATTTGCTGCGCTTTTCATCAAGTATATAGCAGTACCAGGTTTTTCTATAAAGTTAGAAGGCTAAGCTTACTTGAGATGAAAGGATGCTTTTTAAGTTCCTAGAGCCAGGTCTCGCTAATTTTAATACCTTGCTTCTCTTTTTCTTCAGGAGAGATACTGTAGCGTTTCTTATGAGCTTCTTAAATAACTTCATTTAAGTACTCAGGTTTCAGAGTTCCAAGGACACCAAAGAAGAAGTTTCTCTCTGGCAGCTTATTAGAGAGTTGCAACTTTGAAGGAAGGTAGAGAGCAACATCTGGATCACTCATAGCATCATCATAGAGGTTTGTTACTGAAATTTCAGGGTAGTTAAGTATCTCTATCATCCTAATTTCATTAGACTTAAAAGCTTTTTTCTCTTCACTCAGTAAGGCTTTTAAGAATGAGATTTTAAGTTCCCTCCTAAGTCGGCAAGAACAATCCAACTATAATGGATTTATTAATCTTACTTAAGAACTTACCTTGCTATACCAAATATCTATAGAGGTCCTCTTTACTTCGAAATTTTCCTATTAAATCTTGAGATTAAATTCTCTTCATTGCATCATTCATAGACTCCATCTTGCTTCCTCTTTCTAGAAATGTTAATGAAATTTAAAATTATGGATATCCATTCTAAGTTTATTAAAATCTTACTACTAAATAGGGAGGACCTACTGGAGGTCAACCTTGAAAAGATATGAGGAGAAGCATTGAAAAACTTGCTCCAAGTTTTACAGATTGATTTCCATTTTTATCAATCTATCTCCATTAAATTGCTCCTAATTATGTTTAATTATTTTAGGAGGTCCTCCAAATTAAGTTCAAACTTTATTAGGAGTTAAATTTTAAGGTTAAAACTTAATTAGGAGTTAAATTTTAAGGTTAAAACTTAATTAGGAGCATATTAAATTAAAAAATTTTAATAACTTTACCTCCAAATTAATTCCAAACTTAATTTGGAGGACCTCCGAGAGAAACAAAACTTTATTAGGAGTATTTTAATTTACTAAAATGTATAAAATTCTCATAAAATATGTCAACTTACAGTTTTTTATGGTTAATTAATTTTCTTACCTCTCTGCAAAGAATCTACCAGAGTGTCATATACTCTACTTTAATAGTTTATCAAGGTAGATTTTATCATTATTATTATAAAATATATCAGCAAACTAAAATGAGCGCTAACCTTTTGAGAAGAGCGGCATTACTTGGGCAAAGTCAATAAAAATTATCATTCCAGCAACCTAGAAAAGTAGAGACCAGAGACGCTTGTACTCAGTGGGAGCCTACTTATGACAACTTTGACCAGTCTAGCTTTGAGATTTAAATATAAGTTAAGTAGGAGGTTATTAAAGAAGCTGTGCAAATTGAGGAGGAGGTTAAACAACCCGCCATAGAACATTAATAAATACCAGCCAAAGTTGACTATTAATGCAAAGAATGCAATAAAGTTTTCCCTTACAAGTCAACTTATAAGAGACACTTGAGAGATATACACAACGATATGCCAAGGTTATATCTCAAGCATTAAAAGAAAGATGGGAAGTATGTCTGTGAGTTCTGTGAGAAGCCATATTCTCATACTAGAGACCTCAAAGTGCACTTAAAGAAAAAGCACAATTAAAGTTTTGTCTTTATTCATGAACCTACAGGGAATAGATTCCTCTAAAAGAGAAGATCAAGAAACCCAGTGGAGTCTCTTAGAGTTGAAGTCTAGAAGTAAGTTAAAATGAAGAAAGCAGTCAAGAACTTTCCAGTCTCTGAGATCAATAAAATTATGGTTAAAATAGAGGCAATGAAGATTCCCATATTAAAAATTATTGACTTAGATTCTTGCCTAGAAAGCTACCTCACTCTTGAAGATAAAATAGAGAAGAGAGTCATTACTGATGACTAATATGCTTACAAGATATATCCATTCAATTACTTCCTTGCTGATGACAAGTTCCAAATGGAATTTGCAAATGAGTATTATGCTCTTTAAAAGGCAAAGTTAAATGAGTGCAGGCATATCATCTAGCTTGATGCTATTTTACTTGGTAAAGATCATGTAGCCTTCAGGCTTCCTTTACTTGAAATGACTTACAGAGAATTCTTATCTGACAATAGATGTCAGAGATAAATTAGCTAGATAGTATAGCAGATAGTTAGGGGATTGAAGAGCTTCACAAGCTAGGTTATGTTCATAGAGACTTAAAGCCAGAGAATATCATGTTGAACTTTCAGCCTCTTAGAGTTTATATTATAGACTTCAACAGAGTTCAAAGAGTGCAAGCTTCTGCATTAGGAAATGTATACGGCACTCCTGGATATTTCCCAGAGAGAGAGGCTTGGAGAGATGGAGAAATTTAATGGGATATATGGGCTCTAGCAGTAATAATAATAGAGAGCGACATGCCAAGAAACGACTACTTTAGTTGCAGGGGTGAGAGAGATTCTAAGCAGAGAATCAAACAATATCTCGATAAAAATAAAATAAATGGAGGTCTCAGAGAACTTGCATACTCAACTATTATCAAGCCAAGCTAAGAGAATTAACAAACAATAGAAACAATTAAACATCATCTTAGAAAGATAAAATTCAGAGAACTGCCACATGACACTAAGCTTATGTTTGTGTGAGATATCTTAAAAACTCGCTTGTTATACTCACTTAAATTACTAATATTTAAACATTAAACCCCTACATAAACCCTATTAAAACCCTAATAAAGTATGCACTAATAGTCTACTTTTATCAATCAAAAACTCAATCAAACTACTGAAAGGGTTTTGGGGTTTTGAATGTATGTGAAAATTCAAGGTATTAAAATGAGTTTATGCACAATGTAGATGTTTAAATGACTGAAGAAAATTTAATATGATTTAGTAGTTAAGGAGAAATCACAAATTCAACTTAAACTTTTACTTCCATCTTTTTTGAGGAACTTAATATAACTTTAACAGTAGTAGCTTCAACTTTTTAACCCACAAATTAAGGAGCTCCTACTTTCACTGTCCCTCTTGTAGATTAAATAATGGCAGTTAATTAATAAATAGCTTATACCTTACCAAGTGTAACTGATCCAGATGGAGATAAGTATTAGATTCTTGTGTAACTTGGACAGTAATCAACTTGGATTTTATATAGCTAGCCAACTTTAAAGCTGAATCCTCGAACGAGTAACAATGGAAATTACTCTATAAAAATTTAGCTAACAGATATTAATAAAAAACCAATGAGTTCAACTTATTATCTAAATATCTAAGTAGTTGGCAGAGTGAAGGAAGCTGCCTCTTATAATTTTCCATTTTAAAATGGTACGACCGCCTTCGTTATTAAAACTGGATTTTCTCCTACACTAGCTGCCAAATTGAATTCGTTTGATTATAAAGGTTACATTACTATTACTTAAATTAGATTATTTAAGGATTATAAAATGATATCATTTTTAAGAGCAAAATGGAACTGAAAAAATATAAAAAATAGTCTTATTTACTATTAAAAAAATTCACGAAGAATTGAAATTTAATCTTAATCAAAATTAGGCTAAAGTCTTATTTATCTTCAAATATTTGAGTGAAAGTTATTTCTTTCTCAGAAAAATGTGAAAGTTAAATAATTTTATGATTATTTAAAACTTTCTCAATTAATCAAATTTCTAAAAGTTATCTTTATTTTTGTAATTTATTTCTATATACTTGTATTGAGTTTACAACTGAAATTATAATACCAACTAATATATCAACTATAAATGAAAATTAAATAAAATAAAGCAATTTTTACAATTAATATAAATTAGAATTTCTTAGCTTATCAAAATGATATATTCATTTGCTTGCTCTTTATTTAAGAAATTTATAATGAATATTTTGATAACTGTGCATCATTTAATTATAAAATATGTTTTAGATATCCAATTCAGTTAAGCAGCAAATTTTTTAATTTATACTTTAGAATTTTTTATTTAGATAGCATGCATTTGATAAAATAATTTGAGAGTACTCTTTTATATTAAATAATTAAATAATACATTTAGAAATAGTTTAAAATATATTAAATTTTTTATAATTAAACATTTTTCTCTTATTTATTTAATTTTAGAAAATAACTTAATTTTACTAAATGTATTAAGATTGAAAATAAATCCATCAAGTAAATCAAATATCAAAGATCTCGCATTTAAGTGGAAAATTGTTAGTTTATAATCAAGATAAATAAATAAAATAAAAAATAAATATCTTTATATAAAGAAATAATAATTTAAAGATCCATGACTCTATTCTTAAATTTTACCAATCCTGAATTAGTTTCAGCAAAAGTAAGTTTATTTTGGTTTTAATTCTTAATATCAGGGCACTGATATATTGTAATTGCTGTTCTTGAAAAATGGGAAATTTATAGAATAAAGTTCATAAAAGCCAATAGCAAATGAGTTCATATTAATCATAAATATTCCTGAGTAAAAAGAGCCTAAAGGTAAGAATGAATATATTTTAATCAGAATAATTTAGACAAAAATGCTGCTTTAATGAGCGTTTTGAATTCAGCTTCAACATCTATGAAAACTTTAATGGTTGGAAATTTAGCTCTTAATATAGTGATGTAATTTTTCAAAATCAACTCAAAACATATTTTAGGTCTGCATCTTTATAGTATCATCGGAATAATTAAATTAAGTTATTATAAATTTAGTTTGTAAAAAATTAATTAAGTATTTATTTTTAAAAAAATTAAAAGTATAATCATTTCAATATAATTACAAAATAATATTGTATAAAAGAAAAATAATATTATTTTTATTTCTCTATATCTATGGGGAATGAATAAATGTCATATAGATAATATCTCAATTACCTTTATTATCAATAAATTTCTCTGAAAATGCAAAGTTAGAATAAAAATAATCAAAATATTTTTTAAATAAAATTTTGATAAGTTACTTTATGCTTTGATAATTTAAGTATCGTCCTTTGATATTTTGCCCTCAAGTTATTTGGATACTCAATTGTTTGCTTTTAGTGATGAAATTCCACTTAATTCTAGATTTGAAGATATGGATATCTTTTAACTTTAAACATTACTATCTTGATTTTAACTCATATTTACGTTATGAAAGTCGAAGTGCAATACAAAATTTGGGGAGTTTGTTTTATTATATTTTAGGAGTTACAGCTACTATCATTTTTTTAGTTATTTTTAGAGTAATTGGTAAGAGGAGTTCAAAAATAATGAAGATTCACGATTTTATAGGAAGCCTAGTATATTATAACTTCATTATGAGATTTATTCTTGAGGGATATATAGAATTTGCTATTAATCCTCTTATAAACATTAGATAATTGAATATCGATACTCCAAGTGATAAATTTTCTGCTTTTACATCAATAGCGCTTTTGGTTATTACTGCTAGTTTCCCAATTTTTATCATAATATTTTTGAACAAAAATTAAAGAGATCTTAATGATAAAAAAGTTAAAGATATGTATGGCTCCTTATACGATTAGCTAAATACTAACAAAAGACCTGCATTACTATACAATGTATTTTTCTTGGAACGACGTCTGCTATTTGCAATAACTGCTGTTTTAATGATTGACTACCCATTTTTCTAGATTTCATTGCTACTCTATCAAAGTCTGCTATTGTATATTTATATTGGAATAGTGAAGCCTTTTGAGACTCCAAAACTAAACATAATTGAATTATTTAATGAAGTGTGCATCCTAGCAGTCAGCTATCACTTACTAATATTTACGGATTTTATTGATGACAACTGATATTCAAGATAAATTTGGTTATTCTATTATGGCCTTTACTGTTTTCAACATTACTGTAAACATGAGCATAATTAAATAATTAAAAAGCATTTTAATAAATCAATCTACATCAATATTTACTCTTTATATAAAAGAAATTAAATTTTATTATGAATGCTTGCTGAGACATATTGGAAGCTCAAAGTTCAATTGCCTATTTTATGTAGGAAATTAAATAAATCAAAATAGTAATAATATTCATCAAAATATCATATAAGATCAAATAATTATGCAAGCAACTAAACGAATTCAACTTTATTTCTTGAAAGTTGTAGTAACATTGATTTAGCGAGCTTTGAAAGAAATTCTGAATTAATTTTTTAAGATAATTAAGCTTTATTTTTTAGAATTTAGTACTGCTTATCACTTGAATACTGATAAAAATAAATTTACTTAAGATTTAGAAATATAAAAGCGTGGCTCAAAGTTAAAATTTTTATAACTAAAACTATTTTTATTATTATAAAGTCTAAACCAAATTTTTTTCCGCTAAAAATTTAATTCAAATTAATCTTATATGTTCTAACCGAGACCCCCCCTCCCCTCAGCCAAGACCCCCCCATAAACCGAGACCCCCCCCCCCCCTCAAACCGAGAATCCCCTTTTATTATAGTCTTTTTATGAATTTATTTTTTACTCAGAATAAATTTCTTGCCCTTCGAGCAGATATTACTATAAAAAATATAAGTTCCACTACGTCCGTCGACTTTTGTTTAAAACATACTCCCATAGGGAAATATTTATAATAAGGTTTAATTTTGACTATCATGATTAATAATATGATTTAATTCATAGACATAAATTTAAATTCAAGATTTTTTATAACTTAAATCACTTACACTCTACTATATAGTAAAATTAATATAAAAAATTTTCCTTTATTTTTAACTTCATTTAAATATAAAAAATTTTATTATTATTACTTATTTAGATAATTACTATTAAAATCATATTTCTTAAGCTTAGTTTATTGAAAAATTAAAGACAATTTTTTATGTTTAAGATTACCTTTTAAATATATATATGAATAAAATAAGATTTTAATAGTAATTAACTAAATAAGTAATAATAAAAAAAGTTTAATATTTAAATGAAGTTAAAAATAATAGGAAAAATGTTTATATTAATTATTACTATATAGTAGAGTGTAAGTGATTAAAGTTATAAAAAATCTTGAATTCAAATTTATGTCTATCAATTAAATCATATTATTAATCATGATAGTCAAAATTAAACCTTATTATAAATATTTCCTAAGGGGAGCATGTTCTAAACAAAAGTAGACGGACGTAGAGGAACTTATCAAAATTTATTTTTGATAGTAATATCAGCCCGAAGGGCAAGAAATTTATTCTGAGTAAAAAAAAAATTCATAAAAAGACTATAATAAAAGGGGATTCTCGGTTTGAGGGGGGGAGGGGGTCTCGGTTGATGAAGGGGTCTCGGCTGAGGGGGGAGGGGGGGTAGGAGGGGGTCTCGGCCAGAACACTTATTTGAAATTCCAATTAATCAATTAAGTAAAATTCTTTTTTGTATATTTAATGAAGTTAAATTCAAGAAAGAAGAAATTAAAACAAAAGAAATCTCAAAAATCTAATAAAACAAAGTTGAAACTATAAAAATAAGTTTAAAAACCTCTAAAATTTATAGATCTCAATATCCCTTACAATCTCAATAACTAACAAGAATCTTAAGAAACCTACACTAATAAAAATAGTTATGTCAGTAAGATAACAGAGAGTAAAGATAAGAAATCAAATGTAGATTTAAAACTTTCTAAAAGATTAACTCAAAACAAAAAT
>ARYC01011443.1:0-14426 GCA_000711775.1 Oxytricha trifallax
ATTTTTATAGCAAATATTAAATTATATTGCTGTGTGAAACTCTGGAGCATTGTATTACAATAATTTTAATTCATTTTGTATTTATTTAAAAAATATATTTTTTCTATTATTAAGAGTTAACAATTTAAGTTTTTCTTAATAATTATAATAATGCATATAATACTATTCAGTACCAAAAGTAGCACCTTTGTTTTGCGATCCATCCAACTTGAGAGCAGACCCAAAATCGATCAGTAAAACATCTTAGTCCTAGGCAATGACGAAGTTGTCAATAATTTAAAATCATTACGTTCTATTTAAAATTTAAATACACTATAATTTTAGAAAAAGTCAGCATTTAGGATCCATATGGGCTTGTTCTACTTAAAGTATGAAGCTTCATAAGTTGCAACAAAAATACTTTATACTAAAGATAGAGCTTTAGGTCGTTACTCATATGGAACATTTTAATAAAAATTTATTTGCAAATATTTTTCTTAAAAAATTGTTCATATTACTGGGAAAAATAGTAATATTTTTTATTGATAAGCATGTTAATTATTATGTATTATTTAGTGCGCTTGTGCTTCTTGCACTTCAACAAAAGGTCAAGCACAGTCTCATGAGGGTGGTATTCGAAAATCAGAAGGGCATATTTCTTGAACAAATACCTATTTAGGTAGAGGTGAGGCATGTCCTCATGATAATTTACATGAACAATCATATTAATATATCTATATAATTTTAAAGTTAAATCCATGAAATTTAAATCGTGGCCACTTGATGCAGAGCACCGCTTCCATAAATCTCCACGTTATTTTCATATTCGTGGTCGTATTCCAGAAATAGAAAATAATTTCCTGAAAAATAAATAAAATGTTAAACAAATAATTTAATTAAATACAAGTAAGAAAATACTTACTTTTCACGTATAATTGCCTTAACATTAATATAAAAAATCATTGTTTAGAATTACGGAAAAAGTTTATTCATTTATTATTAAGAACTCGTTATAAATTTTTTAAAATCTTTAAAGATTATATCGAATCTTAAATATATTAATTTAAAATTAAATCTCATTAAGTTGTACATAAATAATTAAGTTCATATATTAAGCATCGTAAAAACAGCTAAATAGATAAGATTAAAGAATTTTGTCTCATTTAAACAATAATATATATAGTAGTGCACTTTCTTATTTATGTGTTTTATATTTGATTTATAAATACAAAAAAGATGTGATTTAAAAACGCAGCCCATATTTTGAATAATTATCCTCGTTTTTAGCTTTGTCTTGTCAAAGATTTAGAGGCGGTTGATTTAAGTCAAGTCCAAATAAGTATATACCAATAATAAATGAATGATTGAGGAACATTTCAGGTAGAAATTATTGAATTTGTAAAAAAAATACTTGATAAAATTAATTATTGTATAATTAATTTAGTCGAGCTTATTTGTTTATAATCTAATTCTTGAATGAAATTATATTTTGATTTTAAAATATTATAATGCTTAAATCATTTGATATAATAAAATTCTCATTTTAATTAATTCAATTGAAAATAGTTCTAACTTAATTATTTAAATTTAATTTAGATTTTTCTAAATAAATCCTATTCCCATACAATAAAATTACTATCTCTAAAATAAATAGAATAATATTAAAAGCAATAATTTTAATGATAATAAATAGAACAAGGATTTCTCGTTGTGTATGTATAGCTTTATAACCAAGAGCCTATTTTAAAATTTGATATCCATCACCAAGTAGACTTGCTTCTATGGGCCCTCCGCAGGCCCAAGCCTTCTGATGACTCTGAATCTATTGTAGATAATTTTGCTCATCATCTATTCTTTGCCATTACAGTTCGTGACGATACCAATCTATTGAATGTAATTCAAATACATTATTGTAAAATGTTGAGGCTTTATGGAGGAGTGTGTTGATGTTTGGACATGTCCAAAAAAGTTCTTTTTAGGTGCGTCTGCTGAGTCTTAGCTTACTCTGGGATGGTCAAAGGAACCTTAACTTCCTCTTCCTGGTCCTGACTTTGATTCTGTATCTCAGTGTTTGATGTATAAAAAAATTTTATTTCATAATTTAATGGAAATTCAATTTCCCTTAATTTTAAAAAATAAAATTATAAAAATAATTTGATGTGGAGTGTTCTTTGACTACTTTTTTATTACTTTTTTCTGCTCGCTTTCTGGCGTTTGTCCATATGTTTCGTGGATATACTAAGTAAGATATAAATTAATGATTATAGTTGATATATAATTATTTATAATATTTAAGAGTTTTTACTACATAAAAACATAAATTATTTAAAACAAATTACATTTAAATAATATAATGATGAAATGCAAGCCCTATTTATTTAGAACAGTAAATATATGTGTATTGATCAGACGTGTTATTAAATATTTCTGCCTAATTCTGATGAGTAAATAAGAACTTAGCAAGAATATGTATAGATAAAAATAGAAATTTCACTTATTTTTACGATTATTACAATGAAATTGATTTTTAACTAAAATATAAGATGATTTGGTCAAATATACTTTTTTGCAATTAGTATATGCCAATATTTAAGCATTTTGCTTTTTATCAC
The DNA here is from genome assembly GCA_000711775.1 of Oxytricha trifallax. Taxonomy (NCBI): domain Eukaryota; phylum Ciliophora; class Spirotrichea; order Sporadotrichida; family Oxytrichidae; genus Oxytricha; species Oxytricha trifallax. The sequence goes on from ARYC01011443.1 coordinate 2,592, forward strand.
GTAACTCATGGGTAATATTTTAATATGAAATAATTTCATATATCCTTTGAAATAATATTAAATTATTTTATGATGAAATTTTATAATTTATAGAAATATGGGCTGACTGGTTAAAGAGGCTCTTAATCATATACACAGGTACCTCCTTGAGGTGTAGTCTTTAACTTTGTAATATCGTAGTTAGGAATCCTAAAATTACAATTAATTTATTTTAATTTAATGTAATAAGTTATATATCAGTAGTAAAAATGAAAAAAAACACTTACATTTATGTTTTATCTATCGATTTCTTAGACTGTTTTGTGATATTTCATATATTTGAATTAGAAATTAAACAAAATATTAATAAATCCTAGTTTGAATGGTATTGAGTATATTAGTTTGAGTAGTAGCATCGAAGGCAGTTGTTGATCTTGACAGTACCCACACATTCTCTTGCTTAAAAACTCCAAATAAGTATTGTGCGCAGGTATAAACTATAGCGTAGGTATTGTAGTCAGTGTCGACTACGGAATATTTGCCTGCGGGGATTATAAATATTATTATACTTCATAATTTACTAAATAAAATATCGCATTATTAATTTATAAATATTATGGGATATAGAATGGATCGAATTTAGCTCTGCAGTCAGCTTGTCTGCACACAACTCTTCCCATAATGCCTCCAAAGCTTCCATCTGGATATCTGGCTCTGTTCTTTATTCTCAAACTTCTATCATATTAATAATTATTGGTTATAATATTGTTATTTATTGTTTATAATTAAAACAAATTAGTAGATAATTATTTTATTTTGCAAGTAAAACAACTTAATAATAGGATATTGCAATGTGTAGTCGGCAGTGACACAAATTTAGTCATCTTCTTGGAAGAGGTCTCCCCTTTACACTTCATACCATCTCCCCTTGTAAAGGGCTGTATCAAGGGTGCTTCTGAGCTAAACCTCTGGGCATTTACCCAACGTTGTCGATCCCTGCACGACATTCAAGAGACATAGGGTCGCTAATATTATTCATTAACAATTTTATAATTATAAATAATGCATGATAATATTAGTATAATTATGATTAATTTGAAATAAAATTTAAAAGTTAATTATTTAATAGCAGTGAAGTTGTTAAAGTAGCTGATTTGATTTAAGACTTAATAAACATTTTAATATTTCTAAAAAGTATTCAGCATAGAAATTATTGTAAATTTTCTTAAAATTATTTTAATTTATTTAAATTCAATTATAATATTGCTATAATTATAACAACTTAATCATTACTTGACTAAATTATTAAGAATATTTCAATTTTGTAAATATATATTAATTTTTAAACTTACTCTTTTAAATTATTTAATTTATTTCTGGACAAAGCAATTATATTTAATATAATGAAAATTAAAAAAAATAACCTACAAAATAATAATATTTGTATTATATTTATAAACTCTAATTACAGTATATTATTTATTTTTAATTATTAGCCAGATAAAAATAATGTTAGAGAAGTAAAATTAATAATAGTTGTTTTAACATAAATTTGATTTTTCATTAATTGACATTATCCGCGACAAAGTATGGAAAAAGTTAAACATGCAAATCTTTCAGATGAGAAAACTTCTCATAATCCACCATAAACCATCACTCTAGGCATTCATGATCAGGGCAATTTATAAAACAAATATTATTATTTTCATTATTTTTTTGAAGTATAATATAAATATGTTTTTGTATTTTTAATATATAAAATATAGCACTATTATATAATAATTAATACGATTTTAGATATTGTTAATGAAATAAATAAATTTCGTCTATTTTGGATATTAATATAAAATCATAAAAAAGACTAGTTTCATTTAAATCTATTTTCTTTTCAGATTACATGAATTAAATGAATTTAGATAAATTTTGGTTTGCGAAAAATCAAACTTTATTTTCTTTAAAAATCTTTTAAATAATGCAAACAATAATTAATAAGATATCAATTTAACCATATCGTATTAATTGAAATTATAATAAATATTATTGGTTTGATTCTCGGTTCAAGTAAGCAGAGGAGAGTAAAGCAAATCAAAACAGTATTCATTAAACTACAGAGCATCAAAACTTGTCAATTCTTAATGATAGAACTACACATAATGTTGATTAAACCTCTTTTTAGTAAAGCAACATTGGGACACTTACTCTTTCAATTAATCGCAATCCCGATTTTTAATAACATACAAATCATAGCTTAATATAATAGAAGCCATAATAGTTGCAAACTCAAGTTGGATTATAAGGAGATTCGGAAGTTTAGAGCATTTCAGGAACTTTGAAAATGAGAATATAATAACAAGATTAAGCATTACTGGGTCAAATTGTCAGTCAAGAGGAACAGGTGAATCAAAACACCAAATCCCTAGAAGTATTTGATTTAAGTTTTTATTTATATAAATTAGACTATAAATGCATACTTTTTTAGGTTTATAACAGGGGTCTTGTGGGGAGTTTAATGTTTAATTATTTTCATTATTGATATTATAACAAGCAAGTTTTTAAATAGTACACACAAGCATAAGCTTAAAGTCATGAGGCAGTTTTTTTCAAATATATCTTACTAAGCTGCTATTTTATTGTATCTGTTTTTACTTAATTATTTAACTTCGTTTGATTATGGCATAGTATGCAAGCTCTTTTAGATATCCAAACCTCTTACTTATTTAATCGTTGCTTTATTTTTTTATTTGAGGCTTTCTTACCTTGCAGTAATACAATCCTTAGTTTTTTCTAGGCATGTCACTCTCTATAATTATTGCTGGTAGTTCCCTAATATCCCATGTATAGTCTCAGTCTCAAAATTTTTTTCTGGGAAATAACCGGGAGTACCTAATCCATTTCATAATGCAAAGGCCACACTCATTGTGACCTATTGAAATCAGTAATGAATACTCTCAGGGTTGATAATTTATTATAATATTTTCTGGTTTTAAGTCCATATGAACGTTGCCTAACTTTTGAAGCTCTTCGAGTCCTTCAACTATCTAAGTAATTTATATTTGACATCTATTATCAGATTAAAATTTTCTATATGTCATTTTTAGTAAAGGAGCCTGATGGCTGATGACTACATGATATTAACCAAGCAAAATATTATCAAACTAGAAAATATGCCTACACTCAGCCAACTTTGCTTTTTAAAGAGGTTAATATTAATTATAAAATTCTATTTTGAAATTTTTCATAGGTAAGTAAGAAATTGAAAGAATTAATTTTGAAAGCAAATAACTCATCAGTAATGACTCTATTTAATATTTTATCCTCTAAAGTGAGCTAGCTTTCTAGACAGGACTCTAAATCAATAATCTTTAATAAGGGAAACTTCATAATCTCTATTTTACCATGATTTTATTGATCTCCGACACTGGAAAGTTTTTGAGTGCTTTCTTCATTTTAGCATACTTCAACACATCAACTCAAAGGGACTTCACTAGGTTTCTGGATTTTCTTTTTTAGAGGAATCTATTACTTGTAGGTTCATGAATAAATTGAAAACTTTGATTAATGCTTTTTCTTTAAGTGATTTTGGAGGTCTCTTGTTTGAGAATATGGTTTCTCTCACAATTCACAGACATACTTCCAATCTTTTTTTTAATACTTGAGTTATAACCTTGGCATATAATTGTGTATATCTCTCGAATGTCTTTTATAAGTTGAATTGCAAGGGAAAAATTTATTAAATTTTTTGCATTTATAGTCTACTTTAATTGGTAAATGTTAATATTTAATGGCGGGGTGTTTAATCTCCTCCTCAATTTAAGCATGCTCTTTTACAATCTCTTTAATTGCTTATTTTAAATATCAAAAGTTGATTCGTCAATATTTCATAGGTAGCATTCTTTCATAATAGATAAACATAGACTCTAGTAAAGACCCAATGCTGTTATTTACAAGATTTGGGTGACGATAAAAATTAATTAAGATAGATTTAATTATTATAAAAATTTGGGAGCTTTAGTAGAAGAGCTACTAAAATGACTAGATCTCCTATTTAATTATTAAAAACTGCTACCCCTCTATAATAATACTTTACAATCTCTAACAACCCCAAGAATTCAACAGATGAACCTACAGCTCCTTGATTCAAACGCCCCGCTCAGCCAGCAAGACGACCCATAGCTGCTAGAGGACCCCTCAGAGGATCTGCTGCTTGACCATCTTGAGTTTGAAGACCCCCTGCTACAAAGACATCTTTTAAACAGCGTTTAAACATTCCCCTGAGCAACAGTTTAGATAGCGGAAAAAAGTCATGGGCCCTCTGACACGTTGTGAGTAGCATTCTCGGCACGCGCTCCACGCTCTCCCTTTTGACACTAGTGGACGAGGCCTTGCATGCAACTGTGAAAATCGAGAAGGGAAGATGGCGGGCGCCATATTGGAGGTTCTCATGATGATTCGACTCATTACCAAACCATGGGTGACTTCTTGGATCCTACTTTAGATGCTTCGCCTCCTCTCACCAGGTAAGCTTAAACAATAGTATTTGATAGCGAGATTTAGGGAAGGAGCACAACGTAACCTATTACCCAAGATAAGCGATCAGATGGCGAGTCCCAGCAATTATCTCAAGAACGCCTTGCTGTCCAGATACCGTTGGCTCAGAGCCGCCAAGCCAGTTGGCATCCTGAATACTCATGAGTAGCCAAAGGCACTAAACTCTTATGCCAAAGCACGAAGCTCTAGTGCATTGCGCCTAGCGAAACTATACTACTCTAATGCTAAAGTGTATCAGAATAAACCCTTCTAAATCAGGATTCTTGGCACCCTAGTCTATGACAGTCAAAATGGCCTGTTTGGGGGCAGCACTCTACATGCGTTGGCTTAGGTCGCATACATTAGGGCACTCACTGCATGGAGCCGACTTATGAGGACTCTGAGGTCGAGTGATTTTGAATATTCCAACTACCTGCCGTCATCAGCAAAAGTATACCCCGGATAATCTTAGTATGGTAAACAGCTGCCTGTCCAGTTATTTGTAACTCGCTAGCTCGGGCTGTGCTCTCTCGATCGAGGTACGATAAGACTAATGTTGATTGCTAAAATCATTCAAATTCGCCTGCAACAAGCTCACTGTAAAATTCAACAATTTGAAAAATCCCAATGTGAAGTTCTCCGAAGCTAGACATTCTGAGTACTCCCACCAACTAAGACCCAATCAAGAATAATGAGACTGTAGACAACATCATGAACCAAGCTGCTGAAAGAGACAAGAGACCCCTGTCAATAAGCAAGGAAAAGCAGAGAAGAGATAGCGTCATGAAGAGATTCAAGAAGGACCTGGCCATGCTGATGCAGAGCGCCCCCCACCTCCCCCCTCAGTTCCAGCAGAGATTCAAGCCCGCCCTCACCAAGAACACCGTGGATTCGTTGATGAAGGAAGCATTGAAATTCAGACCAAAGGATGGAGAATGCGCAGAGATCAAGAACCTGGACCGGGAGAGACAAGAGCAGCTCAAGACCTTGAGAGAGAGATTGGCAAATTTGTGAAGTGAATTATGTGATATTAAGTTTTAAGTATTTGCATTTTGATTAATTTTATACGTCTACAAAAAATTGTAAATAACAGCATTGGGGTTTTATGTTATTTACTGAGAGGAAAGAAGAATAAACTCCATAAATGGTTTTGATTTGACAAAAATTTTATGAGTATATTTTACATTTTAGTAAATTAAAATACTCTTAATGAGTTATGTTTCTATAAAAGATCCTTCAAATATATTTCATAATTTATTAGAGGTAAAGTTATATATCATTTTTTAATTAAATCTAATCCTTATTAGTTTGATCCTTAAAATTCAACTACTAGTAAAGTTCGAACTTAATTTGAAGGATTTCCTAAAATAGTTAAACATTATATGGAACAATTTAGTTATAAAAATGGAAGTCAATCTGTGAAGCTTTGGAGTAAGCTTAAAAATGCTTTTCAAAATATCCTTTCAAGGTCAATTTCCAGACGGCCTCTCAATTTAGTAAGATTTTTATAAACTTAGAATGGATACCCATAATTCTAAATTTAATTGACATTCAAAGAATGAAGAAGCAAGATGGCGTCTATGAATTATACAACCAAGAGAATTCAATCTCAAATTCTAATAGAAAATTTCGAAGTAAAATTGACGTTTAAAGATACTTGGTTTAGCAAGGCATGCTTTCAACTAATACTAATAATATATTGACCATAGTTAGATTGTTCTTACCAACACAGGACAACTCACATTATTGAATAAAAAGCTTTTAAGTCTGATAAATTTTGGTTGATTAAAATTACTAACTATCCTGAAATTTAGGTGACTAGCCTATATAACAATGCTATGAATGATTTAGATGTTGCTCTCTACCTTCCATCAAAGCTATAACTTTCTAATAAGTTACCAGAAAAAAAACTTCTTCAATTGATATTCTTTGAACATTAAAACCTGAGTATTTAAAAGAAGTTATTTAAGAAGCTCACAAGAAACGCTATAGTATCTACCGCTCCTGAAAAAAGAGAAGCAAGGAATAAAAATCATTGACTCCTGGTTGTAGGAACTGCAGAAGCATCCATTCATCTTAAGTAAGCTCACTCTTCTAACTTTATGAAAAACCATGAACTGCAATTTCCTTGATGAAAGAGCGAAGCAAATTAATCAAAGTGAGAATGTCTCAAGTAGAGCATGAGTTGAGAAAGACTCTTCATAGATTTATAAAAGGCAGACGAGATGAACATAGATGCTGGAGCTAACAATAAGAGAAGAAACAAAGGCCCAAGCAAGCATTAAGAATTAAATAGAAAGAGAAGCCAAATCATTCAATGGTTTAATTAAATATGTGAACTTATTCATTCGCTTAAGTCTTAGACTTATTTATAAACACATAATCACCCTTCTCTAGTTCATACTTTAGCTTTATCATTGCTGACTCTCTTAGCAGAATCATTAATTAAATCGATTGTATCTATCTATAAGTCATGCATCAGATGACATAGCAGCAATTTCTGTAATAACCTTTCAATAGTTCCAATAAAACTTGATTCTATTGAACTAGGGGCTATAAGGTAGATTAAATACAGGTAGGTTTCGCCTTTTATATTCCTTCCTTGAGTCTTTTGATTTATGAACTGACAAGTTATCAACGAGCAATATAATCTCTTAGACAGCGTACTTATCTTTGAGTATTAAAGGAGCTTTATGTATTAATCGGAGTTAATATTACTAGGGTGGATAATAAAAGTCTCAATGGTACAATCTTCACTTAATTAATCGACAATAGTATGGGTTCAAATCTCAATCTTTTAAACAAAAGCTATATTTCTTATACCAATTACTTGATATGAAGGTGTTAAATGTGGACACTCCCTCATCAGAGTAATGAACTTAAAATTATACTATTAAGTCCACTGGATTTAATCGAGTTAAACTTATGGAACATTAAAGTCAGTCAATCTCTTTATACGATTGATTGTCTTGTAAGATATTACATTATTTTTAATATGCTAGCTATCGATTAAGCAGAGATGTGAAGCTCAGGAAATTGGCGATCAAACATCACAGCCCCCTAGACTAGAAAGAAATTAACCTAGTATTTAAGAGTCTTATCATTAATAAGATAATCGATGTGATCTTGCTAAAATTTTAAGGGTCTCTTAGGCTAAGAATTAAGATGCTATCTGATTAAATTCAATGCTATTAGACAGTGAGACCTAACTGTAGCAGGAGCCTTGCTATAAAAGTTTTATTCAGAACAGACTTGAGTTATTCACCATAGTCATTACATCCAAAGCGCAACTTATTCAATAAATCTATATACTCACTTAAATTACTCATATTTAAACATCAGAACCAAACATAAACCCTAATAAAAGTATGAAATAATCGTCTACTTTTATCAATCAAAACTCAATTAAATAACTTCAGGGGTTTTGGGGTTTTGAATACTGGCAATGCTATTTATAAAGCCAATTTTTTAAAGAAAAAATTACAATAATTACTAATCATTTTCTTATATTAATATTTAGTAATACATGATTTTGTATAATAACAAAAACTCAAATCTATACAAAAAAATTATTCACGAAATTTTTATTTGTAAACTATAAATTTAGTCATTAAAAAACCGTTTTTTATATTAAACTTCAAGTAATATTAATTCCTTTCTTTTTTTCTAAAAATTCTTAACCTGATTGCGTTTATATAAAATTATACATTTTATTAATTCATTTGCAGCTCTCTATATTTAAATAGATTGAATTCTAGATTAATTAAAAGATAAATAGCAAGTATATAAAATTAAAATATCTTTACATTGAAAAATTAACATTAAAAACTATCATTTGATGTCATGAAAATGATAAATACTTGTATTATTTAATTTATTAAATTCCAATTAATCATTAAATAAGAAATCAAATATCAAATATTATATTCGGTATTACAATTACTGTAAACAACTAGATAATTCCTAAAGTTGCTTCTAATAATGAGTCCACACATCTCTATAACAAATAACTAGCCTAGGTCTAAAAAGCACCAGACCCAATGAAATCTAAAAAATCAAGTTTTTTTTCTTGCGGAAATTGTTGTAGAAACAAAAAGAAATAGAAAAATGAAGAGTAATTGAATCTCAACAATGATATTCCGAACCCTATTCAAGAACAGACTTTAGAGAAGTAAAATATAAGTAATTTATAGAACACTGTCTCTCAATTAAAACAATAAAATAAAAAATAATTATAAAAAGTTTTATATAATAATTAAAACTCAATAAAAACCCCAAACACTTCTGTATTTATAATTCAGTATATTGAATAATAAACCTTTAATTTTAAATTAAATCAAGATTTATTAAGGTACTATTTAATGGCATAAAATTTTAAAATTAAAAAACATAATAGATCTAAACTAATTAAGATTTAAAATTTTTCTTAATTAAGATATAGTTTCATTTTTTACAAATCAAATAATTGTTAATATTACTAAAAAAATTAAACTATTTAAGTTAACCCTCTCATATTAAGAATTGAAATATTCAATCAAATAGTGAATTTAATGAGGTAATTTTGGGAGACTTCACTATTAGGATATATTGGGATACATTTCAAAATACTATTAGTTCTAATCTATATACTTAAGATTTTTCATCCTTTATTCGAATCTAAATTATCAAAAAATTTGATTATATTCTTATATTATTATGTGTAAAATTTAAAGATAATAAATCTCTAGATTATTAATTATAATTAACATAAATTATGAATCAATTTAAAAATATTAATGCATGCATTGACTTTTAATATTACCTCAAAATGTTGGATCCTTTCATGAAAAATAAATTTAATTTATTATTGTTGGAATACATTCAAATTTTGGATTTTAATTTTAATTAAATAAGTATTAATTAGAATAGTGGCAGTTTTAGTTGACCTATTTAAACAATCTTGGTTCATTCTGTAAAAATTAAAAAAAATTAGTTGAGCTTTATTTTGTGCTTTATTATTTTTACCTCATCCCTGGAATAAAATAACTTCCTTTTGATTAAATACATTTAAATATAGGAAATTATTCCCTCACATTAAAGACAAGTTTTCTTTCTAGAGAAATGAGATAATAGTGCACAATTGATTTTAATTCAATTTAAATGATTCCAAAATGTATAGAAAAGTTCAAATTCTTCTGGCACTGTTTTAATTAATTATTAATTTAATTAAAATTAATTTCCCAATTTTTAATGTATACTACAATATTTATTTCATTCATATTTATTTTTTTTAATTTTTATTTCTAGAAAGAGAATATTTTTTTAGAAGTTCAATCATGATTTATAATAATCAATTGGAGTTGATTTAGGTTGAAAAGATTGTTATAATGTCTTCTGAATTTAGACTATTTAATATTATGCAAAAAATCTTTTATGTTGATAGATAATATATTCTCTATAAAATATAGTATACTATGATGTCTCTCATAAAATTATGTTTGAAGTGAAAGTAATGAAAATTTGAAAATAACATTAAAAAAAATGTTAATTAAATTACAATAATAAAATTAAAATAAATTTTATTTACATATAAATTATGTATATGAGAGCAAATTGACACGAAGTGAGTCTAAATAGATCTTAAGAATTTCAATCTATATTTAAAATGAGATAGCATAGTTTTACCTCTAATTAGGATAAAATGGATAGGATTTAGTAGAGAACAATATTATTTTTAAAAAACTTTAAAGCAAACTCATATTTACAAATCTTATTATAATCCAAGTAATGTATTTAAGAAATCAAGTTTCTCATCAATAATTTCTTCTAAAAATATTATAAGATAAAACATTTTAATTTACATTTTATCTGTAGTATTTTCAAATGTTCACACTTAAATTTTCATAATAAATTAAAGTATAAAAAGCAATAAATTTTTATTCGATTAATATTATTACCTAATTACAATGGTTTAAAGCTTTATCTACCAAGGTGTTAGATATATAAATGAATCAAAATAAGAATTAAATAACTAAAGAACGTATCAAATTTCTGATTTATCAGAATTATGTATAAATTATTGACTATCAGATTTTTAAATGCCTTATTCAGCATTAAATACTCCATTTAAAAAATAATTAGTAATATTTAATACATTATTGACTTATTTTATTTGGCTTTAAATAGCCACAAATTCAGTATAATAAAGCTGCTGGTACTTTTATAAAAGATTAAAAGTATATGAATAAGGATGAACTCAAGAAATTCAACGAAGAATAGAGTTTGAAACAACTTGAGTAATCATAAGAAAAAAAAGTAATCTCTTTGGAAAAAGATTCGATTTCTAGCATTTTCCATAACATTTACACTAACAAGGTAATTTCAATAAACTTATACGACTCAGACAAAAATTTAATAAAAATTTATAGAAGGGGAGTTAAGAATGATAAAGTAAAAATTAATTTTTTTTGCTTGATTTGAAAATAAATTGCAACAATAATATTTATATTTTAAAGAAAAAGCCATTAATATTAATTTATTATTATTTTATTTAAAAATATTGTAAATTGATGATTTCATTATTTTAAATAAATTTTAGATTTTTCAATAAAATATTTTTTAAATAATGTACTAGTTTTATTGCTTGCCAAATTACTCTAAATAATGGGAGGAAAATAATTTTTTTTCATTTTATTATATTATTTTCTATAACTTTTATAATTTATAATTAATAATATAAAGATATCATTTTATAAATTACTAAATCAGTTTAATCTTCAATAAATTAATTAATAGCAAAATTAATAAAAAAGTCAATACTTTATTTTACAACTATTTTTTTAATAATTTTATATTAGTTTATGCAAACTAATATATCTTGAGATTTCATTTAGAAGTACTAAAAATTTGGGGGGGAATTTTTGTGGTATTTGAACAAAAATGAGACGTTTCCTACCTAACGTAGATAGTTTTTTTTCGCCATTCAAAAATTTCACAATATTGTAGAAATACAATCAAAATTGGGAAATTAAATACATTTAAATTTATAATTAATTAAATTATTGGCAGTTAAAGTTGGCCAATTTAAACGATCTTGGACTCATTCGATAAAGAATTCAAAATTAGCTGGACTTTATTATTGGCGGTACTATTTTATCGCCTCGAGGAAGCGAAATAACTCGAGTTTAATGTGAGGGTATAATTTAATGAATTTTGATGAGTTTAATTAAAGTGAGGTTATCTCGCTTACTCGAGGAGATAAAATAGTACCGCCAATAATAAAGTCCAGCTAATTTTGAATTCTCTATCGAATGAGTCCAAGATCGTTTAAATTGGCCAATTTTAACTGCC
>ARYC01011444.1:0-14893 GCA_000711775.1 Oxytricha trifallax
CTAATTGAAAAATGTGCTTAATAGATAGCTGAGAGTATAATTCAAACAGTTCTTTGATAGTTATAGATAGATTGCAAGAGATTAAGAGATTATTCAAATGTTTCATGATCGAAATGAGAAGCAATAAGAGCTTTAGCAAAATCAGATAGATTAGTTGTGGTAACAACAATAACAGATGAACTAAGAATTGTATTCATAAGTTCAAACTGCCCTTCCTGATGTTTCATAAATTAGTGATATCAATACTAGAAAGTTCAGTCTTGATCCAATGTCTGACATGGCCATGGAGAATTCTAGAAGGTTTTCTCAATAACCAAATCAGTAAAACATAAACTAATTAACTGCAAACTAAGTCTTTCAACCTTAATTTTAACACAATCAAAGTCAAAATGCTATTAAACTTAGCAAATGTAAAATCATTTTAAATCATTTTATGAGCAATCAGGTTTAGAGCAATTAGAATACTTTTAATCAACAAAATTTAATCGAAATATTGACTGAAAAAATCAAAGCTGAGGTTATAAGCAGTTTGACATAATAAACTTCAAAATAAAGGGCAGAAGAGAAGAGAAATTTGCATAAGAATGGATATTAAAATAACAATGGTCAAGGATCTCTATAGGAGTCCTTTTTGACCGATCAAGAAAACTCCTTTGATAAATATCAATATAATAATTCTTGTTAAAACTAAAGATAGTATCAATGTGAGTACTGTTATTCCTAAATTCACAATAGATCTAAACTGCATAAACATAAAAAGCACACTAATTATAAAAATGAAAGCAAATATAATACAAGAGTTTAATTGCAGGATATCTCAAACATTATCTAAAATCATAGGTCGTAGAATCACTAAAATTCCAATGACAGTATTTAAGAAATTTAAACTTCATCAACTAAAGAGATCTTGTCACCAGGACTACTAAACAAGATTCGATAGCTTTTGCCATAATCAACTAGAGACAACTTGAAAAGAAGTGCCTGCATATAGACTGATTATAATCAAAACGTTAAAGTATCCGCATAAAATAGTTAGTATAGTTTGTTAAGCAATTAAAGCAACATTTTTGAATATAGCTAAATCCAAAACGAAATGTAGTAGCCCTTTTAGAGACAAAACATTTTGCAGCAGTAGCAATATTGTAGAAATATATTTGAATTTGGAAAATTAAATATAATTAAATTAATAATAAATCAAAATCGTGGCAGTTAAAGTTGGCAAATTTGAACGATCTAGGGCTCATTCGAAAGAGAATTCAAAATTAGCTGGACTTTACTATTAGCGGTACTATTTTATCGCACCCCTGAGCGAGATAACTTCACTTTCATGTGAGGGCATAATTTAATGAATTTAGGTAAGTTTAATTAAAGGGAAGTTATCTCGCTCTGGAGATGCGATAAAATAGTACCGCTAATAGTAAAGTCCAGCTAATTTTGAATTCTCTATCGAATGAGCCCTAGATCGTTCAAATTGGCCAACTTTAACTGCCACGATTTAGATTTATTATTAATTTAATTATATTTAATTTTCCAAATTCAAATGTATTTCTACAATAGAATTTTATGCAATCTGTAAAATCAACTTAAAATTTTCAGACTCAAGTGGACGAGCATATTTATCACAAGAATAACCTGGACAACTTAGAGACTTGTGGAACTGCTACTTTTAGAGAATTGAGAGAACAAATATTTGTAGAATAAAAACTGAACAAACAGATTAAAACTTCCGAAACACACAGCAAAAACTCTGAAAACATTAATGTAGAAAGCTCTAACAAGTATGATAGCTATTTGATTAGAAACATCTAAAATCAAGTTAAAGGATCATCTATAAACGAGTAGCAGTAAATGTATGCTGTCCAGTCTAAATCTTAATATGATTTTAATCTGAACGATAGCTCTTAAGATTATGATAATCATCAAAATATTTCATTATTTTCACCAAAACGAGATTATGAATTTCTAGATGCTACGACTAATGCATAAAAGACATTTCAAATATTAATGATCCTGCTGGTGATCTATCTTTAGTAATGTATAATACAGGCACATATCAGCTTAATGAATCATGCTATCAATATTAAGATAAAAATATGACTTAGTCTCTTCAAGAGTCAAGCCAAAATTATAGTGATAAATCACATGATAAGTCAAATATAGTATTGGAGAATTAATAATAGAAAACTCTTTCTATGTTTGAGAACGGTTTTAAGACCTTCTTTCCTGATTAGAATTATGATTATGAAAATGAACAAATTGATTAAGCAGGCAGCAAAATGGGAAGAGAAGACTAGAATTATGCAGCTAACATCTTAACTTAAAATGTACTGTAAACTTTTTTAAATGATTCTCCCTTTTTTTAAACCAGTTATTTGAGCGATAAGAAATCTCAGTACGGATAAGTTTCGTAAGCTGTCTCAAAATATTTCAATGACGATTTTGAGGATATTAGCAAATTTAACCGTCAACAAATAATGTTTATTAAAGACCTAATCATAAAAAAATGAGCTCCCTTGAAAGCGGCTTACTTGGGAGCAATAATAACAACAAAGATTTACTATCCCTTACAAGTTAAAATGGGTCTTAATTTAGAAATGAAAACATGTCAATCTTTACTAAATACAGTGCCATTGAGAAGAAATGTGTTCAAAAGAGGTCCTCTATTAAGGGCCATTTTGAAGATTGTAGCTATGAATACTCTAAAGCAGAGGAAATTCCTACTAAAATACTAAGTGAAAGTTCTTTTAATGACTTCATAGATGGCAATTAACTAAATAATGAGTTATAAATTCATAAATAAAATTTAAATGAAGACGATAAAAGGACATCAAATTAAAGTTATCAATTCTTTCAAAGCGTTAGGCCTAAATAAAGCAATTCATTAGTGCCAAAACTTTAATTGCATAAATTAAATGTATTTTAAGAAAATGATAAAAAACAAAAAGCTAAAAAAGTCTTATAAAATCTTTTTTTAACTTCTATAGATAATTGATACTTGCTTAAAATTTTAATTTGATAAACATAATTTGTTAAGAATGATTAAAAGACTTTCTTTCTTTAAGCTAAATGAAAAATAATAAGAAATAGATAAATAAAATAAAATGAAGAGTATAACGATTAACAAAAAGTCTAACTATAGCATGAATACCATAGATTAGCAACCACTTCTATCAAGTTAATTTTTATCGAATGAAAACACAATGATTGATCCAAGGAGAGGTAATTAAATTTATATTTAAATTAAGTTGATTTAGATTACAAAGAGTTTTCAAAGATATCAATAGCTGAATCAGTTAAGAGCATGTACAAAATGACTGCAAGGTCAAACAAGTCAGGCTAGAAACAATAAAAAATTATGAAAAATAGCTTCTAAAATACTAAATTGATTAACTCTCTTAATCAATTTAATATTGATTAGGACTTTCTAAGTCAAAAGCCATTTTCCTTGAACTAAAGCACTATACAAACCAAACCTATTAGAATTAAATCTCAGACAATAAGCTTTAATTAAGAAGAAAATAATAATTATAATAAAACAACTTACTATTTCAACTATTGCAGAAAAGGACTAAAAAGCAGTTCAATAGTAAAGCATTATGGGTGTTACTCCTAAAAATCGATAGCAAATGCGAGCTAACTATGCTGATTAAAGATTGATCTATTAAGATCATATTTAGCAGCTAATGAGTAAAATAAGACTTTCAAATAAAAAGAAAGTAAATAATACTTCATTTAAATCACTCACAGTTAAAAACAGTTTAGTAAATTCTAGGTAAAATTCAACAGAGAAGCATATATAGTAATAGCCAATGAATTCTTCAGAACTTTAAAAGCCAACAGCTTTCTTCTTCAATAGACCTTCTACTGGGTGTGTGCAAATGAATTTTAGGAGCAATAAAAACTTATAAAATTCCAGTAATTTTCAAAGATTAATTCCAAAAGTTTCCTCATAAAAGAGATAGAATCCATTTACTTAGTAGAATTCTTTAACAAGATTCGGATAGGATTTAAAGTAAAACTTGAATGCTCTATCAAATAACTTTTCCTTGGTTAACTAATCAACAATTATTATTGATTAAAATTTTTAACCTTAACAGAAATTTTCCAATATTAAAGTGGCAAAGAATATATCAATTCATATATAAAATACATCTTAAGTTACAAATAATTTTGGATTCAACAATCAGATAAATGAAAATTTTAACTTTAACAACATAAGTTCAAAAGATCAAGCTTAATTTTTCTAATCTATAAGGAATAAAAGACTTGGCACAGCTATATAATCTAAAAGAGCAAGTTTAATTGATAGTCAAAGCTAAAAGTTTAACGATCTAAGTCTTTATAAAAACTTGAGCAAAAATGGCAATATTTCAAAGATTAATTCAAAAAAGTAACAATATTTAACTTCGTCTATGCTTTAATGGAACCAAAGTGGAAATGTAATGAGTTTTGCGAATATAATGGGAGGATAAAATGGCTTCAAAGGGGATAGTAAAGAAGAATATTACAAATTGAAGAAACTAAGAAAAGAGCAATTAATTCGAGAATCAATGAGAAATAATAGTGATTAGTCAATAAATGTATTTAATAAAATTAAACTTAGATTTATAAATTTAGCATTTTTATTGCTTATATTGAGCGAGTTCATGTTTTAAAATGAAACTCATATCCTTAAAAGCATAAGTGGGTTTGATCACTTAGAAGATGATATTTAACATGAATTGTAACACTGGAACACAGACAGTAAAGAGTATGAGAGACATTTCTTAGATGAACAAAAGAATGGCTTGGGGAGAATTTTCTATCAAAATGGGGATTTTTACAAAGGTTAATTCTAAAAGGATCAGAAATAAGGGTCAGGCACCATTCTTTACGCAGATGGCAGGTATTACTACAAAATCATATTATGTTTTATACACAACGATATGCCAAGGTTATATCTCAAGCGTTAAAAGAAAGATGGAAAGTATGTCTGTGAGTTCTGTGAGAAGCCATATTCTCATGCTAGAGACCTCAAAAAGCACTTAAAGAAAAAGCACAATTAAAGTTTTGTCTTTATTCATGAACCTACAGGAAATAGATTCCTCCAAAATAGAAGATCAAGAAACCCAGTGGAGTCTCTTAGAGTTGAAGTCTAGAAGTAAGTTAAAATGAAGAAAGCAGTCAAGAACTTTCCAGTTTCTGAGATCAATAAAATCATGGTTAAAATAGAGGCAATGAAGATTCCCGTATTAAAAATCATTGACTTAGATTCTTGCCTAGAAAGCTATCTCACTCTTGAAGATAGAATAGAGAAGAGAGTCATTACAGATGACTAATATGCTTACAAGATATATCCATTCAATCACTTCCTTGCTGATGACAAGTTCCAAATTGAATTTGCTATTGAGTATTATGCTCTTTAAAAGTCAAAGTTCAATGAGTGCAGGCATATCATCTAGCTTGATGCTATTTTACTTGGTAAAGATCACGTAGCCTTCAGACTTCCTTTACTAGAAATGACTAACAGAGAATTCTTATCTGACAATAGATGCCAGAGATAAATTAGCTAGATAGTATAGCAGATAGTGGAAGGGATTGAAGAGCTCCACAAGCTAGGTTATGTTCATAAAGACTTAAAGCCAGAGAAAATCATGATGAACTTTCAGCCTCTTAGAGTTTATATTATTGACTTCAACAGAGCTCAAAGAGTGCAAGCCTCTGCATAAGGAAATGTATACGGCACTCCTGAATATTTTCCAGAGAGAGAGGATTGAAGAGATGGAGACACTTAATGGGATATCTGGGCTCTAGCAGTAATAATAATAGAGAGCGACATGCCAAGAAACGATTACTTTAGCTGCAGGGGTGAGAGAGATTCTAAGCAGAGAATCAAACAATATCTCGATAAAAATAAAATAAATGGAGGTCTCAGAGAACTTGCATACTCAACTATTATCAAGCCAAGCTAAGAGAATTAACAAACAATAGAAACAATCAAATATCAACTTAGAAAGATAAAATTCAGAGAACTGCCACATGACTCTAAGCTTATGTTTGTGTGAAATATTTTAAAAACTCGCTTGTTATACTCACTTAAAATACTAATATTTAAACATTAAACCCCTACATAAACCCTATTAAAACCGTAATAAAGTATGCACTAATAGTCTACTTTTATCAATCAAAAACTCAATCAAACTACTGAAAGGGTTTTGGGGTTTTGAATGTTAACAATAATGCTTAACAAATGGACTTTGGAGATGAGAATCAGAGTTGAAGTGATGTATAGTAGTTAAGAGATGCCTCTTGATCTATGTAGAGCTACGACAGAGGGTCTTCTTACTACTAGAAAGGCAATCAATTCGCTAACAATCTGGTGAGTAACTTAATTTTATTTGAATTTATAACGGAGCATTTGGAGGTTCATTGGAATGCGATGGCAGCATGATGCTTAGAAACTAACTTGATAATTTCGATTTAGACAGCCAATTTGACAGCAACAGAAACACTCTTGCTAAGAATGATAGAAATGAGAACATCAGAAACTATGTTAACAATCTTGCATTTGATGATGAAGATGAGATTGGCTAAAGAAATGATTAAAGTAACAGCGTGTATAATAAATTTGGTGTGGCTGGTGGCTTTGACGATGATTCTCAGAGTCAAGTTTCTTATCAGCAAAACAAAGCCGATCACATCAAATTATTTTAATATTGTATCTATCTATTGCTATAAATTATTATGAATGTCAATAATTGAAAAAAGATTCAAGTATCCTGGTTTTAGTATTTAAATTATAAAATTTTAGTCTTTTATATAAAATACCTCATTTAACTTAATTTACAAAAAAACTTCTGCGATTAAATCTTATACTATCAAAAGTGAAGAGTATTTGATAAATAATTTTATTTAAATTTTAATTTTTATCTGATATAAAATTATAAAGATTATTGAATAAATAAAGAGATATTCAATGAGAAATAAGTGCTGCTCCAATGAACTTGATGAAGACCTAAATATCAATATTTGTAAGTTTCACGATTTTTTCTTTATTTTTCCACTTTTATAATTCAAATCAATATTATATTACCATTATTTACATAAAATACTTAATAATACTTGTTTATATAGTGTTTACTCCTACACTCCAAAGGCAATTAGACGATAGAAACCAGCAAGTAATAAAGAATAGAAATAAGTCTATGCCACAGATAAAAATCAAAAATAAAGATTAGCTAATTGAAGATGTTAATGATGTCAAACACCAAAGAAGAGCATCAAGAAACATTTGAAGAACGATAGTCCAAATTCACTACCAAAATTCAATGTAATTACATAAAAGACATAATTTTATTAATGAGCAATTCCTATGTATAATATTATGACGATGCTTTATCTGAAGTGTCTCGAATTAATAAATTAAGTGAATTAACTTAACTTAATGGTATTTTTTAGGAGATTTGAATGAGGTTGATTCATAGAACAAAACATCCCAATAAGTTAGCATCCTGTAAACCCCAAAACCCCAAAACATGAGAAGCTAAATCTAGGTCAAGATGTGAGCTAATCTCCATAGACAATAAATCAACAACTGTTTCTTAGTTTAAGGAAACTCAGTCCTCATATTCACCAACCCCAAATATATAATTATTTTGAAATTATTATTAATAATACGGCATAGTAAAGATCACAGTAGCAACCTAGTTAGATAAGGTCTGCTTCACCCAATCAAAGGACAACAGAAAGAATAATAAATATGTATGACGATAATGAGGTTCAGTAGTACAGCCTACCTCTCAAGAATATTAATCTAGATTTTAATTATAATAAGTAGATCCTTATAATTAAAGATTAGAGTAATAAAACTGAAGTTATTACCATTTAGGATTTCACACAAATTAAGGAGTTACAAGATTTAACAGAATAATAAAGAGTAGTGCAGGTTCATCAGAACTTAAACCAATCTATGTCATCAGATAACAGAACAAAAATCGTTTTTACATAATTGAATGTTGCCTAGAAAGTTGATGGAGACTATTATCTAATCATTTTCGCTATTAAGATATAAAATTTTAGATTAAAATACCTAACAAAAATAGTAATACATTAAATTTAATTGATTTCTATAATAACAATATCATATTGGCTAATTTGTAGAGTCACCCTATATATGACCGTTGACTCTGCAGAAATTGAATCTTAAACTTCATAATATATACGTAGAAATCAACAAAATAACTCATTAGAAATTTCACCTACAAAATCTGATAAGTTAAATTATTATTTTAATTATAAATGCTTAGAACCTAAGGGCAGACCAAATTATATCCATAGAAGACTATAAAAAGCTTAGGCCTGAAATAGCAAATAACTTTCTAATGATATTATTAATGAGGATGAAGATGATGAGGTAATAAAGAGATGAAGCCTATGACAGTAATTACTACCAAGCAAACAGTAGTATGCATCACACTAATGTTTAAGAGCACCAATCAAAGTCTAAAAGAGATAATAACTTCGATTCTGGTTCGAGGTACGAAGCCAATTTAGACAATCCTTATAGTGGAGACTTAGATGGTGTATAAAGTAACCGATTTTTAAGGCTGTCCAAAGACTCAAGTAACATGCCTCTATAAAGATTTTAGAGGTAAAAGCCTACTAATCTATCCAGTTTGAGAAATTCAATTTCAATTGATTATAGAAGCGGCTAAGTGTTTACAGAACCATCAATAAAAAGACTAGGCACTTCAAATTTAAGAGTTTGATGAAAGCTAGAGAAGCTCATAAATAAATTTAATTAATAACTTAAACAGTTCTAATTCTGTAATGAAAGGGTAATTTAGATAAGCCAATCGATCAGTTTCCCCATTAAGCTACAAAGGAAGTTCTCAATATCACAGAAATAGTAAATCTCCCACGGGAGTAACTGATGTTATAATGTTTGGCAATTTTAAATCTACGAGGCATGTAGCTATTTAGGAGGAGGATGTCGAAAAATATAGGAGGAAATCAATCAAGATATATTGATTCTAAACTCAGTCCAATTAATGGAACGAAAAAATACAATACAATAAGGCTTTCTATTGCAGACATGTAAAACCAATAAAATGAAATGAATAACTTCCTTGATGAGTAGGAGAGCATCTAACAGCATGAAGATAGCTAAAACATGCAATCCAATAAAACTTTATAGGCAGTTGAGCCTAATTTTTAATCTAAGACTCCTGTTAAAGTCTCAAAGAAATTAATCACTAATATTGGCAACCAAAATATCAATCTAAATCAGATATAATCTCAGGATATTAACTTAACAACATCTAAGAAGTAACGCCAAAGTATTTCTAAAAATCAATAGCCAAATGCTATCAACAGTCATCCCATGAGACAGTCTCTAAACAACTTAAATTACACCTAAATTTAACTGAACAAATCTAACTCATTGTTAGAGTAAAATGTTGATGGAACAAGTTTGACTCGTCTAAGTATGGGAAATCCACACCACAAACAATAATCTCTGCACTAAAATAAAGTCTTCAGAGTGCTAATTGAATCACATAGACTCAGTGTACTTAGTCAGAAGAAGGCAGGCGTAAGTAAAGCTCATGATAGAAATTAAAAGAATAGTAATCATTTATAAGAAGTAAGCAGCAATGATTTAGATTAAATCTGATATATACATAATTAACATTAATTTGCAGTTTAGTTAAGTATAATAATCAGCTAAATATTACTATCATAAATTTCTTGGTTATAATTATTGTATGGGCTAATATTAAAGCATCTTGTAAGTTTGCGATTGCGGGAGAGATGACTCTGCTCTCAAACCTCCCCTCTGGATGGAATAGGAAGAGTAAAAGAATAAGATGAATCACTTGATAACTACAATAGAGTAATTTGACTCAGAATTGTCTAAAACCCTAACTCTATCTAGACAAATGCAGGCATAAGACATTGAGAAAATAATGTCTCCAACAAGAGAATACGAGTAAACTAATGCCAACTACTAGGAGGACGAATAAATCAAAGTGAATTAAAAACGAAGGCAAAATGAGCTATTTGATGAGAATGATATCATCAATCAGAGATAAGACATCAATTTCAATCTTACACTGACGAAGAGTAGGCATGAATTGGAGTAGATGCGCATGAAAAAAGAAATAATGGATTCCTAAATGGAAGTAAGTTTATCAATTAAAAATTTTTTTTGTGATTCTAAGTTTAGTAATCAAATCCATGAATTCAAAAATTTTCATTATTTATTTCATGAAGTGTATCACGTAAATATCCAATAGACTAACCTCAAATAAACTAATTTGAATTTTAACACGTTCTTATTTTAAACTTATTTATAGAAGACTCTAGAGGATTTACTTCTGCACGGTAGGGAAAAGGACTATGATTAGCAGGACCTGCACTTGCTCTCCGAAGACGCAGTTTTAAATCCAGAATCCATTGCTGATATTGTGCAATCCACCAAACTAAATAGTTTGATACTGGAGATAGAGAGTAGAAGTAAAATTAGACTAATTGGTGGGAGCAAACTGCATAGCAATAGCATCAATAGTAGGATTTGCAAGTTCAATCCTAATGATGGAAACCCTACTAATTACAAGGAAGCCAGGACAAACCCCTGGACATCAATATGCACAACTTGAATGAGCAAATGATAACCAGGACTAAAGACATTATCAAGGAAGATAAAGAAAAGAGCAAAGAACAGTTGAAGCGATATGAGGAGAAGGAACGTCAATTGAAACTTGAAGCAGGGAAACAAGAAAGACTCAAGGAGTAGCTGTATCAGCAAGCACAAACTGAGAATAAAGAATTCCAGTAGAAGTAGCAGAGAACGATGGGAAGAATGAAGAGTGGAAGAACTGACTCATCAGCTGGGGGACTTGGCTTTGAAGATAATGATGACTTCTTGACTGCAATTGATGATTACGAGTCATCGCCACAGCAAAGGCAAACAAAAGCAATAAGATGAGGAGATGCAGGCACTCATTGAGAAAGTTCAACTGAAATTAGATGAGGAGGATAGGAAATCTGCTGTAATGTCAAATGCTCCCGGTTTGAAAGTAGAAGTGGAATTGGATGAATAGGGCAACCCACTATAACTAGTGACTGGTGATAACAAGGATTAGATTAAGAATAACGAAGAAGAAGAAAAGAAAGTGGTTGAGCTAGAAACAAATTTTAATTTTATCCAATTAATTTAAAAAGATTAATTGCATAATTTTAATGTAAATGTGATAGAATTTGAAAGCGCAAAAGTTAAAGGAGCGATAAACTACACAAAGCTCGATTAGATTCTTACATGAAGAGATGATAAAGATCAAAAGATTCAGATATGATACTTCAACTATATAGAATAACATTAGAATTATAGAAGTAGAGTCTTTTTGAAAAATCATGAATCTTTATAATTATTATTATTTATTTCATCATAGTGATGGTTTATATTGAACTTAAGTTTTCAATAAAGTAAATTTAAATAGGATAAACTTTTAATATATTCGTTTATTTATCTAATTTTTTTTTGAAAACTGATATCATAGTAATTTCACTGAAATTTAACGATCAACTTTTTTAATTTATAAAAGCCATTTAGAGTCCTCCTAACTTTAATTTTTTATTTCTCTGCATCTATATAGTTATCAATAGATATAATCTAATTTGGCTATATCTCCAGCATTTATTTCTTGTTTAAGCTTAGTGATTTATGCAAATTCCAATTTTACTAGGTATTTCTTTGATATGTTTGTTTAATTTTTTATTCTAAATTATTTGAGATATTTTCATTCTTTTATTGTTCTAGAATTAATTCTACATCTTAGTTGACCGATTCATTTATAGTTTGATGTTACTACTTAAATGGGACTATCACTTATTGACTTGGTTTGTACTTTAAATTTATCTTAATTTCGGATTTAACGATGATTATGTCTGACGCTATTCTTTGTTAGTTAATCTCTTAAAATCCATTTTATATTCAGTGGTATTACCTTGCTGAAAATCCGTAGATTCTAGAGAAAGATTATGCAGTCTAAAACCTACACTGCTTGATAATTGAGTCATTTTTCTGTCAATTATTTAGTAATTGTATTCGGGATTTCTGGGGCCTTACTTTAACCAAATCTTTTTAGGTTATCTGCTGTTATTATTAATATTGCTCACTTTAATGCTAAATTTCTACTTTCTGTTATCTTATGGAGATATTTATGTTGTCATTTCTTAAGTAGTGGTCATGGTTGTTGCTAGGATATTTGTAGAGGGGTAAGTATCAAAAAAATCTATGCTTTCAGTTCTCTGCTGAACTGCTCACATTTTTAACTCTATTAAAATTCTTAAATTAAGTTTTGAAATTTGATGAAGTAGTCTGAGTGTTTTAGAAAGAATTCTGATGAAGCTTCTAATTTTAATCATTTTTGTCTTATTGTGGATCTGTGTTTAGCTAACCAAGCATGATTAGTCTTTCAAGTGAATTCTATGCACTCTAAAGTTTCTTTATTTCATGTGAAATATTTAAATTTTGTGTAATTCTTTTTTTAGTGATTGGTTTTGTTTTTACTTAGCTCCAGATGGTTTGAGTTTATCTAAATTTTTTGCTGTTGTTAAATGAAGTATTTAGTTTTATTGGATCAAGATTTAGAATTTTTATAGATTTTTTACTTTAATTTGTCCTAATTTCTTGATTTGTAACAGGTCTAGGCGGCAAATTTCCAAATTTGATCATTTAAATTTTTGATTTAGATCTTTAATGCTAATGCTTTTTATTCTATATAGGTGACTACTATCATGCAAAAGCACTTATCCTTTTCCAAACAAAATCTATCCCCGGTTTAGATGCCCCATTTCTTACTCATCATTTTAATCTATTTAGTAAAGACTACTTAGTATGACTATAATTTTATTTGTAAATTTGTTTTCCCTTTTTTTCCTGTTAAAATTTATATTTTCTTTTTTTTTATAACTTTTTCATATTAAACTTTATTTAAAAAAATATTAATATTTTGCGCTTTGTTATTGTTACTAAATAATATAAATTTAAGGCATTATATAGTGTTGGTTTCTTTACAAAATTGTAGTTTTAAATCTTAGCAAGTCTATGTTTCCCATTAAAATATACTAGTTATAAATATATTTTTATTATAAAAAAGCTAAAAATAATTAATTCAAGATTTTAATATAAAAGGGAAATAACTAAAAATATACCAATTACTTCAGATTCATTTTTTGTGAAAAATAGTAAATGAAAGATAAAGAAAAACATTTTTATTCTAAGAGAATCCGTAATTAATAAAATCGAAGGGGGGAGGGAAGTTTCCTGCACTGGTTATTATATAAAAAAAAATTTTAGGGAATTTCCTGCACTCTTTTTTTAATTTTTTAATTTTATTTTTTTTTCATCAAATTAATCTTTATAACAACCATCAACAAACTTCAGGACTATTTTATTTTTATTCTTATACTTTAATTTATAAATCAATATTCAATATCTCTCTTCAGATTCCAAAAACTCTGACATTTTTTGTATGATATTTGCAAGTTTTGTCTCTTAAATATTATAATGATTGTATCCGATTGTTATTGTAATTATGATTGAATTTACCTTTTTCTCACCATACCTATATAATAATAAACTATATTTTCTTGAACTACTTCAATGATGAGTAATGTGGTCTTAATATTTAATGGCTCATAAAAATATTAAATTTAATAATTTATGTCAAATTAATTAAATTTACATAAATAAAATAAAGCGTGCAGGAAACTTCCTCGAGTGCAGGAAACTTCCCCCCCCAAATCGAAATATTTGATTTCATATAGGATCAGTAAGTCATACTTTTAATTTTAAAAGTAAAATTATTTGAGATATAAATAGAAAATTGTGATAATATGGAATAAAAATTATTATGAATTTTTATTTTGAAAGTGAGATTTAAAAGAAAAGCATTAAAAGATTCAAAACCCCAAAACCCTTTCAGTAGTTTGATTGAGTTTTTGATTGATAAAAGTAGACTATTAGTGCATACTTTATTAGGGTTTTAATAGGGTTGATGTAGGGGTTTTATGTTTAAATATTAGTAATTTAAGTGAGTATAACAAGTCAGTTTGTAAAATATTTCACACAAACATAAGCTTAGAGTCATGTGGCAGTTCTCTGAATTTTATTTTTCTAAGTTGATGTTTGATTGTTTAAATAGTTTGTTAATTCTCTTAGCTTGGCTTGATAATAGTTAAGTATGCAAGTTCTCTGAGACCACCATTTATTTTATTTTTATCGAGATATTATTTGATTCTCTGCTTAGAATCTCTCTCACCTGCAGCTAAAGTAATCGTTTCTTGGCATGTCGCTCTCTATTATTATTACTGCTAGAGCCCAGATATCCCATTAAGTGTCTCCATCTCTCCAATCTTCTCTCTGGGAAATATCCAGGAGTGCCGTATACATTTCTTTATGCAGAGGCTTGCACTATCTGAGCTCTGTTGAAGTCAATAATATGAACTCTAAGAGGCTGAAAGTTCAACATGATATTCTATGGCTTTAAGTCTCTATGAACATAACCTAGCTTGTGAAGCTCTTCAATCCCCTCCACTATCTACTATACTATCTAGCTAATTTATCTCTGACATCTATTGTCAGATAAGGATTCTCTGTAAGTCATTTCAAGTAAAGGAAGCCTGAAGGCTACGTGATTTTTACCAAGTAAAATAGCATCAAGCTAGATGATATGCCTGCACTCATTGAACTTTGACTTTTAAAGAGCAAAATACTCATTTGAAAATTCCATTTGGAACTTGTCATCAGCAAGGAAGTAATTGAATGGATATATCTTATAAGCATATTAGTCATCAGTAATGACTCTCTTCTCTCTTTTATCTTCAAGAGTGAGATAGCTTTCTAGGCAAG
>ARYC01011446.1:0-19358 GCA_000711775.1 Oxytricha trifallax
TTTGCATCTCAATTTTATTTAATTCCCTCCTTATAGCTATTATCTAACTGTCTCTATTCAAGCTTTCACAATTTTAAATTGAAATGCCTTATTTACTTTAGTTGTTAAAAAAAAGTAAAGGAATTAGACTTTAAAAAGAGAAATCTTTATTCTAATGATACCTTATAAATAAATTTTTGGAGGTAAGTGTTCCAGACTCAAGGAAGCTTCCTTCACACATTTTCTTCACGTAAAATGTAATGAGTTTTCCATAAATTCAAAGATTCAATATCTTTTATTAGCGGTTAAATATTAAAGTATATAATTGTATATGTAAGTTGTTCAAGAATATAGTAATCGATTGTATTATTATCAGAAATGAAAGAGCATCAAGAAATATAATTGAATTAAATCTTCAAACGATTAGTACAATAATTGAAAGTTTTTAGATACTATCCTGGAACTTTTATTCGATTACTAAAGAAATATAAGAATATGATAGAAGAGTAGTAAATACAGTTTATATAATAACTATTAGAATTGAGAATTCTTGTAAACATCTACTTAAGAAATATTCATAATGGATTTATTCCAGTCTAACATGGCTAAGAGTTCTTAGTTAAATTATTAATCAGAAATGCCCAGAATTTATGAAAATCAAGATATTAGTAATTGATAAAAAATTATAATAATATCAATGAAATAAATTGAGTATTATGTTGATACTTGTCAAATAAATTAATTAGTTAAATTAAAAAATAATGTTTTTAAAGCAAAAAAAAAATTAAAATTTTTTAATAATAACTGCATATGAAACTTCTCTAAAAAATTTTTAACTTTACTTTACTTCAAATGAAAAAAATTTGAAATTAAAAATATATACAAAAATTTTAAATTATAATAAATTTATCTTAAAAAATTAGTCACCAAAAATTCCAGAATTAGTTCTGGAATTCCAGCATAATTCTGGAATTTTTAGTGATTCCAGAATGATTCTGGAACGATCGGAAAATCCAGAATTGTGGGGATCCAAATTTCGATAGTTGATTATTTATATGCTTTACCGCATTGTATTTAATTAAAAATTTTGAAAATTTTTAATCAAAATATTTAAGATCAATTCTAAAAAGAAATTAATGACACTGTATTCCCATTAAATAATACTATTCATTCTATTTTAGTGTGATATTATACAAAACTAAAATAAAAATTAATTTAATGAAATAAGGTATTAATTTTTACTTTAAGAATGTCTAATATTGATTAGAAATTTACAAAATTTAATAATTATAATATAATTGTAAAAGCTATAATTACTCAAACCTTATCGACATCATGGAGTAAAAATATTTTATTTTTTATTTCAAAATCATGCTTTTTTACCCTTAAAATACCCTATACCTATTTTTTAAGATTTATTAAGGGACACTATAATGATAAAAGAAATAAAGGTTCAGATGCTCCCCCAAAATCTTTTTATGAAAGTTGTGTGTAATATGTAATAGTCATGGGTGGCTCGGGTTCGCAAACATCATTTTATATTTAGGGTTTTATATTTATAAATTATCTGAAGAAGTTGCTTAAAAATATAAGTAAAATTTGTTTTCTTAATTTAAAATACATAATGCTCTTGGAAGAGTATAAATTACCATAGGGTCTGATATTTAACATATATTATTTTAATGATATTAAATTTTAATATTAAGTAACTAGGATAGGTTATTGACGAATTTTAGAAACTTAAAGAGGCAAATGAGCAATATCTTTTTTGAGATAAGATATATTGAAATTAAAAATATAAAGTAAATTTTAATAAGATATAGATCTTATAGTATTATGGAGGTTGAAAATATAATAATTTATTATTAAAACAAATATATAAAAGTTATTGACTTTATTCGAGGGTAAATTGGACGATAATGTTATTTGGTATTTAGGTAGTAACTAAAATCCATTTTCCAGTTTATTTTATTATATAGCCATTCTAATTTGTATTAATAAATATGTCATAAAAAAAGGCAATGCAGGATCAATTTTAATATATATAATAATACAAGAATTTTAATTTTATATAGTATTATTTTTAAATAACTTCAAATAAATCTTTGCAAGTGACATTTAAAACTAATGGGAGAGAATATATTATAAGCAAATATTTGGGCAGTAATCTCGTATTGGCCTATGTAATTTTTATTTGGTTATTTTTTCTCTTTAAATTTTTCAAATGATATAAAAATTACTTTAACCCCAAAATCAATATTAATAACTCTAATAAAAGGATAATATGACGTTTATATAAGAATTCAAAGTATCAAAGTATCTTCCACATATGCATTATAGAAAACAATGAATTATTAATAAATATTGTTGAATTTAACTATATTTATATAAAAATTACATTCATCATTTATAAATTTATAAAATATATTTTCTAATCAATAGAATATACCATTAATACTACTATACAAAATTTATTATAACATAAGAAATTAGTAATATCTCAATTATTATTTACCAACTCTGATCATAGTGGCATACTCTATAGATTAGAAAATATATTTTATAAATTTATAAATGATGAATGTAATTTTTATATAAATATAGTTAAATTCAACAATATTTATTAATAATTCATTGTTTTCTATAATGCATGTGTGGAAGATACTTTGAAACTTTGAATTCTTATAAAAACTTCATATTATCCTTTTATTAGAGTTATTAATAGTGATTTTGGGGTTAAAGTAATTTTTATATCATTTGAAAAATTTAAAGAGAAAAAATTCATAGTCTCCCTTAAAAACTAAACAAATGCCCCGAAAATTCTAAATAAAGTCTATACTTTCTTCAAAAATTCTTTTTAAATTAATTAAAGAACTGATATGTGTGTCGCCATCTATATAAAAATACGAATTTTCATTTGTAAATATCCATGATTTAAAAATTTAAAAAAAGTTTTTTCCAAAAAAATAAAAAAATTCTTTTTTTTTATATTAATAAAATGGCATTATAATATATTTAATTATTATTCATATTAAACAAATTATTAATTAAAAATAATACTTAATTCATGATGAAACTGGTAATATATAAATTTATATTTTTTATTATTATTATAAATTACTGACCGAGTTGGTTGCATAATTTAGTTTGGAATTTAAATGCTAGAATTTATCATCTCGATACTTGGAAATAAACTCCAATTTTCAGTTTAAAATAATGAAGTGTCATCGCTGCCATTAGAATCAGACGGGATGCCAACGATATTTATATTACTAGTAAGATTTAAATTAGAGTCGAACAGAGAATAATTTTATACAATAAAAAACAGATTTATGTAAATTATTGAAATTATAAGTTTTAAATTCCAATTTATGAGTTTACTATAAAAATACTGGTTATCCTTGTCAAATTCTCCTATTATTCCTACATTGAAAGTGTATGAATATTATTAATAAAACAATTTCAATCATTATATATAAAATAGAGTTGATAGGGAGAATAACCAAACTATTTAGTACTTCCAATAAAAAAAAACTTTGATCCTAGTAATGCAATTAATAAATTTTATGAAAATAATTTTTTTTACCATGCAATGGTTTAATAATATATAAATACAATAAATTTTGAAAAACATGAAACATACTAATTTATAATTTAATTTAAATATATTTATATTTTCTGTTTTTACCAGTATTTATTTTTCATAAAATATCAACTAATTATTCCCTTATTAAATTGAGTATATTGTTTTCATAAGCCAAAATCAAACTTGTACAATCACAAATAAAAGAAGCTTATGAAATTAATCTCAACCATATATATTTTCATAATATGCTTTAAGAGAAAAGGTAATTATATATATATATATATATATATAAATCATTTTTTAAAAAATTAGATGAGATAATTTATTATAAAGTTTCAAATATTTATTTAAATTTGAGGAGGAAAGTTTATTTCTTTATATTATATATGAAATATTTTAGGGAAGTTTATTGCACTTAATAATTTTTTTTTATATTTAACTAATCTTTATGACAACTACAAACAACTTTGGAACTAATTTCATTATTATAAATATACTTAGTTTATGATTCAATTATTAAAATACATTTATTACCATGGATTCTATGCACCATCCAATTACTAAATCGTTTCTTCTACCGATAACTAAGTAATTTCAAATCTTGTATCGAATTTTTATTGAAATTCTGATTGAATTTATCTTGTACTTTCCATGCCTATATAATTTAAAAAACTTGTAATACTTTATTTTCTTGAACTTCTTATAATATGTGACTATGTCCTCTTGATATTGAATGAATAATAATAGTATCAAATTTTTGAATTTATGAAAAATTTATTAAATTTTTCATTTTAAAAAACAAGTGCAGGAAACTTCCCCTTTCCTAATTTTTAAATGCATTCTATATTATCTAAAACTACTATGATTTAGGTTTTCTAAAACCATTTACTCCACTTAATAACGAAACATTAAGTTTATAGTTGTTCTAAAATAATTGTGATAAAAAAAACTAAATATATTTTTATGTTTTTATTTCAAATTTCATTTAATTTTATTATATAAAATTATTTTTGCAGAGTCAACAAATACGTTAAGTAACTAAAAGTTGAAGTGATTTATTACAAATTTTATAAATAATCTTAAAATTAATTAAATTTTAATGATTTAAACTCGTCGTGTAAGTCTCATTATTTGACAAGTCTATCTTTGGGGATGTTTCTTCCCTTCTAATAGCAAAATGTACCTAGAAGGAAATTTAATGTCCTATAAATAAATAATAAGAATTTTATACATTTTTTTGGAGATATTATTATCATTTATTAACAAATTTAACTTATTTAGACATCCAATATTCATCTTAATTTTATAAAGATTCGAACAATTTCATTAAAATTACAATTGTAATGAATAAAAAGTTTTTAATAGTTTCTAATCAAAACCAAAAAACCCATTAATGAGTTTTAAATATGTTTTTATTAATATGGTTAATGCTGGGGATTAGGGGGGTTGATTTAATTTTTTCCTAATTCATTGTATTTTTTATAATTTTTATTTTGAATTCTATGTGATTCAATTTTATACTACTATGGAAATTTTAAAAAATAATGTTATCAATATTATAAATGAAGTTTCATCTAATCTTCAATTCTCTATTGTTAATATATTTCATAAATTAGTGCTAATTTTTTAAAATTTGAAAATCCATTATTGAATTTCTTATTTTCATAATTTATATACTTCCAATATAGTTTTGTTATTTTTGGAAGTCCTTCAAATTAAGTTTAAATTTTATTAGGAGTATAATTATTTTCAAGTTCAAATTAAAGATCCCATATTTTGATTTAAAAATTTAATCACTAATTCATAAAAAGAAAAAATTTATTACGATGTCATCCTAACTAAATTATTTACTAATTAGGTGTTATTTTAATGGAACTTATTTTCAAAAATCTTTCTCACATTTAAAACATTTTTTGCAACTTCCAATATCTTTCTCCATAATAAATATTTTAATTGACCTCCTATAACTTACCTATAATTAATAAGTACTATATCTATGATTGATTTTGGTAATACTTTATTTTAAGATTGCCATACATTTTTGCTCATTTGTCTTAAAGTAAAAGTTAAAATGGGTAAAATATTATCTTATAAATCTCTTATTATAAAAAAATTTAAAATATTAATATGGTTATGACAGAAAAATGTCTTAAAATTGATTAAAATAAGCTAGGATAGCAATTTGTCAACTCTATATTATCCCATAAGTATAAGAAAATAATTAAAGAACATTTATTTTCTAAAAGATTTTGCTTAAATAGAAAAATTATAAATCAATGAAGTATTCAGTTTCTTAAAATTATTAATAAACCTGATTTTCTTTGAAAATTTTTAATAGAATGTTACAAAATTTAACATTTTACACAAGATTCTCAAACATATATTTAACCACCTTTAGACATAGCTTATTTAAGACGATTTATTTTCTTTCATACAAAAGCTTTTTATATTATAAATATTGCCTTTATAACCCAAAGAAAACCTAATCTAAAATATAATCCATTTCAATCAAAACACATATATATTTTTTTAGGAGTTTGAATGAGTAATTATACAAGAGATAGTTGTTAATTCTGAAAGTTATATTTTAAAAAGGTTGCTTAACATAGAGGGAAAATGTAAAAGTAATTTATAGAAATTCCAAATTTTTGAAAAATATAATAATTTTGAATGTTTGGGCCAAGAAATTTCCCCTTCTATCTAAAAATTATTTAATAAATAGTTTTTATTGGAAATTTATTATCATAGCAACATCTAAAATTGTTTAAATGAAATTATAAATAAATTGTCTTACAAAAAGTTTTTGCTGATTATGTCTCATACGACAGCAAAGAATAGAATATAGAGCTTGTATTCGATAAAAAATGGATTAAAATAAAATGATTAAATTATATGCTAAATTTATCAATATTTTACTTATTTAGGTTAAAGGATGCCTAAGCATTTGTTTATGCTTATTATCTAAATAAATTATAAGTTAAAGATTTGTAAATTAAATATATTAAAATTGCAATGTATTATTTATTATTAAAATAAAATTATAAATATATTTAATGTAAAAATTGCAAATATTAGCAATCAACTTAATCCTTACCTACAAAATGGTTTTTGATTGATGAAAAATTTAGATAAATATAGAATATAAAAATGTAAAAATCTTTATTTTAATTTAATTAATTTCTCACCAATAAAAAACCATTTTCTATGCAAGGATTAGGTTAATTGCTAAATATTTACATTTTATTTTAAATATAATTATATTTTTATTTGACTGAGATATATATATATATAATACTTTCAAAATTATCATTAATAATACTTATTTTAACCAAAACTCCCCACTCCTCGACTATACCAATTTTTAGCCAAAATTTTTGGAAACCTTTTTTAAATTAACGCATTTCAATTATTTATTTTTTTTCTCAGACATTCAATATAATAAGACCATAAATATATTTTTTTGAAATGAGCATTGTGATTAAAATAATAATTTATATTAAAATAATTTTCCAGAAGCAAGATTTTTTTCCTTAATCTTTTAATTAGAATAAAAAGATTTTACTATTTTCCTCTTTTTGTTACAGATTTTTTGACTAATATTAACTATGCTTTTTAAATTATTTTTTATTAAGGAAAATATTTTCTATTTAAACTCGTTACAAATTATATTAAGTATTATATCAATAATTGATAATTTTATAGAATTAAAGTTTTCTAAATAAATTCTAGTAATTAATCAGAAATCTAAGATATTTATATTTTCGTTCTAACTTAAATAAATTGAAATAAATCAAATCATGATTAGAAATGAATAGAATAAAATGCTGTAACAATCATATAGAAAAAATAAAAAATCCTAAAAATAATATCGCTTTCATATTCATTTCATCCTAAAGCGATAAGCCAAAGTCACTAAAATATTAATGAGAGCAGAGAGGTAATTTTAAAAAGTCTCACTTAGGCTTAAAATGTAGTCGCTACGCTCCCCTTTGCTGAGTATATTCACAACAAACTGTAAAAATGATTGAAATATCTAATATTTTTAGTCAAAATCTAATTTTTTACTTTAAAAGCTAAGCAACACCTTTATCCTACTCATTATTACCTTGGAAGCTTAAATTATGCTAAGTTCATCCATATAGAGAAAAACATTATCTCACAAAGATAGCAGTTCTTAACATAGTAACCACGTTGAATGATTCCAATTAGATAGACATTGACAATTTCCTAGTTTCTCTGAGAAGGCTTTTTATTAATAAAATAATTTAATGGGATTCACAATCTTCTTTTACAATTTAGAAGTAAGAAAACAAGATTTAAAGAAAGAAAGAATGATAATAAATTTGTTGATAAAATTACTCAAAAAAATTATTCTCTATCATTTTAATAATATAGAAAAATATAATATGAAGCTTCATAAACAAACTATAACAGATATATAGTAGAAATTGAAAAAAAAGTAATAAAAATCAAATTTATCGAATAAAATTAATCTAATAAAAATTATTATATAATTTACAAGGGGGGGGAGATTTTCAGATTAAATACTGTATCTTAAATTTTCCTAAATACAATAATTATTAAACAGACTGTGTTTAAGTTACCAAAATTAGTTGCTTACATATGATCTTTTATTCTTGAATAAAATGATATCTATTTTTATTTTTACATTAAAAATCTATGTTTATAAATTATAATTATTACTTAATTTTTAAAAAATTTAAAATGTCAATTTAAATTAAATTAGAAATATTAGTACTGCTATTTAAATAGAGATTAAGTTGACCTAAATAAACGGAAGTCAAATTTTATCTGTAACCACAAAAGTACAAATATTATTAGGATGGTACTTTATAAATTTATTTTATGATAAATTATAATTAAAATTAATAGAACAAATATTCTTTGAGATCTACAGAATAAATATTTAGTATTTAAAATTTATATTAATGTGTGACCATTACCCCAAAACCCCAAAACCCCAATTCATGCTTAGTCTATGAGTTGATAGTGAATTGACACACGTTTATTAATGCGAAAATGGACTAAGCGACTATTAATAAGGACTATAGTCGAAGACTATGTTGATTGAGAGTAGTCGTGACTAGTCTGAACATGAAAGTCAGAGTATACAACTACCCTTCACCATAGTTCATTTAGGTGGTTTGTGATTAAGTCTTGATTACTACTATTAACTTTTAAATTTAACTTAACTATTAATCAATCTAATAAACCAAAGTTATAATCATTTGTCTTAAACTTAAGATTTAAGGAGGCGAATAAGTGCAGACTAGTATGACTAGGTAGTCTTATAAGTATATTGATCATGACTTAGTCGTAGGTAGTCGAAAGGTCGACTATCAATGTACATAGCACTAATACTAATAATGAATCTTCAAACCATCAACACCCTCCACCATTGGTGGTTTATGGTGACTTGGAACAGCTTTCACTCATTGCAGGTAAGTATAGTTGCAATGATTAAAGTTGAATCAAATATCAACAGACTTATCATATGACTAGTTTCAAATTCAAATCACTCTATTATTATTAGTGTTAACTCTTGTCATTTAGATGAGAGTAGTCAAACTCAAACCACAGATCGACTTTGAAACCTTCCTACTCATACGATATGGCAACTGAAATCCAACATCTAATCTACGACCACTGGTGAATCTGAGTGCAATAGCAAAGTTCTTTGGTGTCTCATACACAAATGTTGTCAAGCTGCACAGGTAGTCGAAGTCATTTTTCAGGAATGGGTTATCGACTAAGACAAGTCGTGAGATTAAATTCAACCTTAGTCATATTAACTTCCTCACCAGCAGTGAAACACTGCACACTCTAGCAGGAATGAGTTTGAGAGAGAGGTGTATAATGTTCCACAGGTAGTTCCCAGAAGTGAGAATCAGTGTCACTCACTTGAGGAGACTATACAAGCGCGCTTAAGTAAGATTCAAGAGCATACGACTAAGGAAGGAGGTGGAGCTAGTCGATCCACAAAGACTAGCTAGTCTTAAAATCGAAATGAAGACTAAGTATATGAGAGAGCTGTAACTGGGATCGAAGATCATATTCATTGATGAGACTGTATTCACTTCCTCAACTCGCCTCAATAGAACCTGGGCACCTTATGGAGAGAATATAAGATTCCCAGACAAGAGACATGACTTCGGAGTGTTTGCGCTTCTTGGCGCTATAATCAACTGACAAGAGACTCGAAGACTACATTATTAATAAGGGATCAATTAAGTAAGACTAGTTCATTCTATTCATGCAGCAGTTGAAAGAGAAGTATAAGGATCGTCGACTAGCCTATTCATGGATAACCTGCAGGTACACAAGTCAATCCTTGTAAAGAAGGAGTATGAGCGACTGGATATCATCCCCATATACAGTATCCCTTACTCCCCTTAGTATAATGGAATCGAGAGCACCTTCTTTACAATCAAGCAGAGCTACAAGAAAGAGATGCTAAGTATACTACTGAAGGGACTACGACTAGACATCAAATTACTTATAGAGAAGTCGATCTAATCGGTCGACTAAGACTACATTAGAAATTAAGCCAAATATGGCGAGACGCAGATTATGAGTATTAAGTTATGATTAGTTTTTTAATTTAAATCACATTCCAGTTATCATCATGCTCTTGTTAGGTGTTCTCTGTTATTGTTCCATCATGAGGATGCTGCCGTCTGGCATCCTCTTTCTCTTAGTCACGTTCGAGAAGCGATTCTAGTCTTAGTCGTGAGGTATGATGCGATTGCTTAGTCGTTTTACCTAACTCATACTATATATGATCTATCTTCTCTCTGACTGTTCTTGCATTCTTCTTCATTAGATAGATAGCCTTGCCAGGTTTCTCTACATAAGTTAGTCATAGAAATCTTACTTGAAACGAAAGGATGCTTCATGAGCTCACCCAACCAGTCGTCAGAGATCTCGATCTTATCAGTCTCGTTCTAGTCTTACCCCTTATTATACCTCACAGTATTAGCATGGTCGATGATTTGCCTTAGGTGTCTGCTTTGACTGTTCCCAGAACACCAAAGAAAAAGTCTCTATCTGGTAGTTTACCTGAGTTCATCTCAAGTTCTGGAAGGTGCTGCAATACGACTTCATCACCCATAACATCCTGGTAGAGATTCTTGACTGAGAGCTCTTGGTAATGAGGCACGACCATTCTATTAACCTGGTTTTACCTGAGAGACTTCTTGGTATTATTTAGTAATGTTTTCAGGAAGGCCACCTTAGTCGAAGCTAGTGGTGGCAGAAATATGTTCACTATACAAAGTAAGGAACAGCACTTGAATCTTACAGTGAGTGGTTAGGTACTTGTAGAGGTCTTACTTCGATCTGAATCTACCCATAAGCTCCTCGCTTATTACTAATCGATTCGACTACCCGAATGATTCCATGACTAGTTTAGTAGTCGGACTATATTAATAAATGACTAGCTAGTCGAAAATTATTCTGATCCTAGTCCTCTAGTCGTTGAACCACTTCTCTAGTCTTTTAAAGATTCTAAAATAACTCTTGAATCCCCTTACTCAGACTGTAAACATCACTCAACTTTCAAGCTAAAGAGTGTCCACAAAGAGCAACATCAAATCCAGTGGTCCTCTGCAAATTCCTGGAGATTTAGACCTCGACTTGAGAGGTTTTAGATTTTTGAGGTTAGTAAAAATCTAGTCGATCAGAATCATAAATGGACAACAAATTTTCCAAAAACACCAGATCCGTCTTAGTCGTTCTTGATTCTTCGATCAACAATTTATGCTGGATTTTCAAGTAACCAGAGGATTCTTACACTGCAAAATTAGAATCATACTTTCATTATTATTAGTAGCAGCAGTAGCTGGTTAGGTAGAAAATCTCTCGAAATCTTGGTTCGACTAAGACTAATCGTAGACTAAGTTAACTATACAAACTTAGCTTTTTACAAGCTTGAAATCGACTAGCTTAACACTCTATAATTTTGATGTTCTAATGACTCAATTTGTATTAGTAACTATCCTATCTTGATTTTATTAATAGAGGTAGCTGTACATTGCTCTAGACTACCTCTGAAAGAGTGGAATGAAAGTATAGGTTGATTTTGAGTAGTAGAGAAGTATGAATCCAAGAATCGACTAGATAAACTATCAAGACTAGTCGTAGGTTTTTCGACTACCTAGTTTTCTCAAGTATAAATTTTTCGACTGACTAGTCGTAGATTTTGAGACTACCCAAGGTGTAAGATTCTTTGAATCTTGTAACAAACATCACTTCATTAACACTCACCTACATACCAGCAGGAGTGATAGTATTAGTTGAAAATAAGAGTAAATGATAAGAGTATAAAGCATAGGAGAGTGCATTGAAAATTAGAGTGTAAGGAGGGATTTTAACTTAGTGCGATATTAATAATAAACGACTAGGTAGTCGGAGACTAAGATTAACTTAAAGACTAAAAAAACTGCGGTTGAATGAATCTTAGGTTTGAATCAAATAAGTCTCTTGACTTTGGGGGGAACATAAAGTACTCTGTGTTCTGGTTGCCAGTTAAGCTTATCAAACTTCTCCTCGACCTCTGCTAAACTGTACCAGTATCTGGTCCAAGGTTAGAGATAGAATTGCTTGATAAGATCTTTGATGACTGCATTAGCTGAAGTCTTCTTAGAGTATGCTGCTGCATTTTCGACTAGCTACGACTAGGTAGTCCAGACAGAGTCGTAGTCTTTAGTCATGAACAGGTATACAATCATAGAGACTAAGGCGTAGACATCGACTAGTCGATCACCAGCAAAGAAGACTCCTGTAGTCGGATAAAACATTAATGACCCATCATACTCAATCTACTTTTTAGATGCGAGTACTCTTGCATTCTCAAAGTTCCTTAGTCTTGCCTTGATAGGGTAGTCGTTGAGGACTATGTTATTGAAGCTTAGTCGGTGGTGTACGAATCCGATTGTATGCAGTTCTCTTAAACCATATATGATTTGCTTCATGACTAGTCGATCCGAATGAGCACTGCGATTAGTCATCATATAGTAGTCGTAACTGAATTGAGGGATCAGGTACTGGAGTGCGATGTGATCGCTGCCTTTCAAGACCATCTCCAACTAAGTGATTCCATGAAGTTAGAGTTAGAAGGCAGTCTTAGTTATATCATACTCCCTTTACAGCTACTCTGATTCAAGCTCCTCTTCAAGAAAACCTCTCAGTGCGAACAGCTTGTAGAATCTTCCATCATGAAGCATAGTCCCATAAGGAGCACTAGTCATTTTTTACAGAGGACTAGGCTTAGTCGCTTAGTCGTAGAGATATTTAAAGCAAGGAATGATAAAAGTATCATCGACTCTGTACTTATTTATCCTTGCGATTGAGTCATCCACTTCATCCTCAGTGTCAGGGATCTCAATATCAACCTTTGGGTTAGTCTTCGAGCTTGTTTTAGCATTCACTCTCTACCTCTTCTTTGGAGGTTCCTTGAGTTCCTCCTCTTAGTCATCACTCTCATTAGCCATCGACTAGTCTTCTTATTATTATTAAATTTAATCTCTTTTTACTTTAGATATTGCGGAGTGAAATCCTTGCGACTTTTGTTCCTGCTTCTACAATCCTTAGTCGCTCTGCTTGGATTTATTGTGAACCTCTTTGACATGACGATTGAGATTGCTCTTATTATTAAAAACCTTGGAGCAGGTAGCGCATCAATACACAGTAGTCGCTGGTGCTGAAATCGCACTCTTGTCATCCTCGTTGTTTGACTCTGGTAAGTTATCTTTGATTTGTATATCTGATTGAAAGTTTATGGAGCTAGTATGAAACTCTGGATTTAGCTGGTGGTTGTAAAAGTTTGCAAAGTTCTAAGCATCGTTGTCAGCGATAGCCTAGTCGAACAGTTCCTCGTTCATGAATCTTAAGTTTAAGACAAATGATTATAACTGTGGTTGATTAGATTGATTAATAGTTAAGTTAAATTTAAAAGTTAATAGTAGTAATCAAGACTTAATCACAAACCACCTAAATGAACAATGGTGAAGGGTAGTTGTATGCTCTGACTTTCATGTTCAGACTAGTCACGACTACTCTCAATCAACCTAGTCTTCGACTATATTCCTTATTAATAGTCGCTTAGTCGCATTTTCGCATTAATAAACGTGTGTCAATTCACTATCAACTCATAGACTAAGCATGAATTGGGGTTTTGGGGTTTTGGGGTATTGATGTATAATTTAAATCAATGGAAGGTAACTCTACTTTCCTAAATATTATATATAAAATAAAAATTAGGTTCTAAAAAAATATCCTTAAATCTAATATTTTCCAAGTGTCTTAAAACTAATCCGAGCTAGCATCATAGCAAACAAGATAGTTATATTTTTGGCCTCCAGTAGGATCATTCACATTATAATATATAAATCTATAATTAAATATTTGTTTTTTTTATTTCCATATTTCAATTAATTTTGTTTAAATATAAATTAAAACATAGCTTATGAAATGAAAATATTAAGAATTTGTAATAAGTTCATCTGCTACTAAAGTTAAAACTTAAGCTTCTGTATAGTTAGTATTTTTTTGAACAATAAAAGTATCTCCTGAT
This sequence comes from Oxytricha trifallax, assembly GCA_000711775.1. Taxonomy (NCBI): domain Eukaryota; phylum Ciliophora; class Spirotrichea; order Sporadotrichida; family Oxytrichidae; genus Oxytricha; species Oxytricha trifallax. The sequence goes on from ARYC01011446.1 coordinate 14,160, forward strand.
GGATATCGTAATAATTATTATAAGCTAATAATATAACAAAATAAATACTACTATAGTAATTTAGGCTATGGGATCAAACACGCCCCCCCCATAATGTATATTTTTCTTTTTGTAGTCTGATAGAATTTTTGACGCTGAGTAATAGTAGCTAATAAACTATGCAAGTGCTATCAATAGTTTTTGAGATATGACCACAATTAAGTTCACATTTTATATATAAAATTATAGTAAAAATTAAAAAAATATTTCCAATTTTTTATAAAAATCTAATTTTTATATAAAATATCAATTCAGAGGATTTAATGAAAATTTAAAGAATTTATTTAATTTATCAAAATAATATCATAATTAATTTTTTATGACATTCAAAACCCCAAAACCCCTTAGTGAGGTTTATAGGTGCTTTGATTAGTAGGGTAAAGTTGGGGTTTTATTAGGGTTAGTAGAGAAAACGCAAGTTTAATGAGACTTTAATATGTATTTAATGAGTATTAGTTTAATTATATCACACGAATTTTACTTGCTTGTCTTTGTTGTATCTCTTGAATCTCGCTTTATTTAGTGGTTCGAGCATATCGTCTAAGGATTGTCTTGGATATGCTGGAGCTCTTACTATTATCTTCTCTACAATCTTCTTTATTTCTTAGCATACATCATCTTGTTTTATGTGCTTCTCAGCTAGATTTATTGATTATTTTTCATATTTTGTATTAATGTAAGTCATGCTTTCCATATCGCACTCTAAAATTATTGCAGCTACTGCCCAAACATCCCACTAAATAGAGCCATTAGTCCATTTCTCTCTGATTGGGAAGTAACCTGGAGTACCAAGAACCTTTGCTAAGGTTACAATCTCTTATCTTAAGGCTCTATTAAAATCGATTACAACTACTTCTAAAGGGCAAAGGTTTAGCATAACATTTTCAGGCTTCAAATCTCTATGAACGTATCCAAGCTCGTGAAGTTCCTAAACACCCTTTATCATATTAGATAGAATATCATTCAAGTCATCTGGGTATCTGTTTTAATATAGATAATCTCGGAGAGTCATTTCAAACTTTTTTAGCCTTAGTGCGATGAAACCAAACCCTGAAATAACACCATCTAGCTTGAGCAAATTCTTGAAATCTTTTTTCTATGCCTCTCTAAGTACAATATATTCGTTAGCAAACTTATTTTGATACTGCTCGTTTTTAAGGAGATAGCTGAAAGGATATACCTTGTAGGCATAGTCATCAACCACTATGAGTTTTGCTTTAGCAGGTACGTTTATATGTAAGTAGTTTTCAATACAAGTGCTAAGGTCTACTGCATTTAGTGCAGGAATATACATGGCTTTCTCTTAAAAGCATGCTAAAAAGACATTACCAGCAGGTTGATTCATTAATTCTATTCGCTTCTGCCTCCTGAGCTTCTCCTGTTGTTCTTTTTAAGTCTCAAGATTATTAGATTTTCTTTTAGCGGGCACTAATTTCTAAGTCTCTTTATCTTAAATCAAGAACTCACTTAGGTGATGCTTCTGCATATGTTTCTTAACTTTAGCTGAGTGAGTATAAGACTTCTCACAAGTCGTGCACTAGTACCTGCCATCGACCTTATCATGCTTAAAATACACGTTAGCTTTCCCAGAGTGAACCTCTTTTATATGTCTCTTCAAACTGGAATCAGCAGAGAAAAAATTTTAGCAGTCTTAGCATTCAAAAGTTTTAATCCTTTAAATCTGAAGCTGTTCCTTTTCTTCCTCAACATCTTTTATTAATGTTTAAATTACTATTTCAGCTTTCTGTTTCATGTTTTAAACCTATATAATAAAAACCTGTGCTTCAAATTCAAGAGCTCTTAGCTCTGCCTCCCTCTCAATATATACAACTTCTTGTTTCTTGGTTGAACCAAAGTTAAGCATTGATTGACCTGCTCCTAAAAGTGCCGCTCTACGATTTAAGTTGACCGCCATGTTTAAATTCAAATTTAAATTTCTATTATAAAGCTCTTAAAACCTCTATAGCTATAGCTGGACTATATAGGAGTTGCTACAGCATTAATGATGGTTTGATCTCAGCTCTAAGACTTCATATTTATACTCAGTTTATAACTATAATTTTTGTAATTTTGCACTTAATAATTTTGATTCTGGTACCGGTACCAACTCAGATAAAGTTCAGGTTGGTACTGGTACCAATTAAGTTTTAAACCAGATTGGAACTTTTCCATTAAAACCTCACTGGATAAAAACTAGGTACAATTAAGTTTTGGCACTATTAAATTGGTACCAATTAAACTTAAACGAATTTAGTACCGGTACTAATTAAATTTAAACAAATTTAGTACTAATTTAATGGAACTAAATTGATAAAAATGGAGCTCCATCTCTGAAGTTTGTTACAGCTTCTGCGAACCTTCTCCACGTATCCTTACAGGGTTGACCTCCTATAAGATGCCCACATTTAATAGTAAGATTTAAAGGATAGGATCCAGAAGTCTATAAATTAAAACTTGAAATTCATTAATAGGAAGAGGAACAAAGATGGAATCATTCAATGAACAAATGAAAAGGGTTGAGGCTCAAGAAATGATATCAAGATTCAGAAGCAAGGAGGATCTCTATCGATACCTTACTTAGCATGGTAAAATAAATTGATGTTAATCAACGATGTATACAGTTGGTCTATTCCTTCCAACGATGGAAGGTACTAAAATATCATTCTTAAAAGCAATACTCTGCGAGGAGAAGAAAGCATTTAAAAACATAGAAATCAAACTGATTGAAATACCTAACTACCCAGAGATTTCAGTCACAAATCTCTACGAGGATGAAATGAAAGATGATGAAGTGGTTATTTACCTTCCTAGCAAGAAGTAACTCTCAAATAAATGGCCTGAAAGAAACTTCATCTTTGGTGTTCTTAGTACAATAAAAGAGGATTATTTGAGAGAAATTATAGAAGAAGCTCATAAGAAACGCTACTCTATTTCTCCTGAAGATTAAAAGAAGCAAGGAAACTAATAAGCGAGACATGGCTAGCAGAGCTTAAGAAGCATCCTTATCACTCTAGTAAGCTTTGATTTATAACTTTTTAGGGAAACCTGGAACTGGTATATTTCTAATGAAAGAGAATGCAAAGGTTAACAGAGAGAGAAAGTCTCAAACCATTCATTAAGTTAGCAAGAGACTTTATAATGAAGTTTAAAAGCCTGATGAAATGAACATAGATGCTGGTGCTGGTACAAAGAGAAGAAACATGGGTCCTAGTAAAGCACCAGAGAAAGAAAAGAAAGAGAAGCCAAATCCATTTAAGAGTTCGTTTGAAATGTGAAATAATTCATTCATTTAAGTCTAACACTTATTAAAAAACATTCATTCTTCCTTTCCTTACACATATCGTAGTCTAGTCTTTACCCACTCTCTTGCAACTACTCTGTATTAAGTCTACTGTGCCGATTGGTAGATCATGCATTAGGTGATACAGCAAGAGTTTCTTGTAGTGAGTCTTAATCTAACTCCAATAGAATTCGATTCCATTAAAATGAGGACTGTAAGGAACGTTATACAAAGGAGTTATCTTTAACTCTTCATAAGCTTTCTTAGATTCCTTAGTCTTATGAACTGAGAGGTTATCAACAAACAGGATGATCTCTTGATCGTTCTACATATCTCTTAGCTTATGAAAGAACTCTATATACTGCTCTCGCTTAATAGAGCGAGGATGAATAACATAAGTTTCTAAGCCTGAATCTTCACTGATACCAGCCAAAATTGCGTCAGTGACAACCTTAACCTTTTAGTCATACACTTCTATATTATCGTACTTCTTGTACCAAGACTTATTAATAAAGGTGTTGAACGAAACACAGCTTCATCAGCGTGTATGAACTTGATGTTATTATCAACAGACCTCTGCATTTAATCATATATATAGTTTAAATTATTACTATAAAATGGCAGAGTAAAGTCAATAACTCTCTTCACTCTATTGACAGTCTTGAAGGTAATACCGCTCCTTCAATAAATATTTGCGATAGTCTATGGTGAGATACGCATGTCAGGAAACTTGCGATGAAACATCACAGCTCGCTAGTCAAGTGGTAAATGTGCCAATACTTAAGAGTCTTAGAATCGCAGAGATATTCAATATGGTGCTAAGAGAACTTTTATTTTCTTACAGGATGTTATCAAGAACCAAAATTGAAATGCTAAACAGCTAACAAGCAATGATACCTAACTGTTGAGGCACTCTTGCGCAGGAGCTTTGCTATAGTCTATTTTAATACTCGCACCATACCTAAGCTTAAGCAGTAAATCTAAATATTTCTCATCATAAATAGACCCCATAAATCGCTAATTTCTATTTCTCATTTGCAAACTGGCCTAATTTCTCTACTAACCCTAATAAAACCCCAACTCTACCCTACTAATCAAAGCACTTATAAACCTCACTAAGGGGTTTTGGGGTTTTGATTCTTGTAATAAAATTAAAGTCCAAATAATTTATTATGATATTATTTTGATAAATTAAATAAATTCTTTAAATTTTCATTAAATCCTCTGAATTGATATATTAAGGAAAAATTAGATTTTTATGAAAAATTGGAAATATTTTTTTAAATTTTTACTATAATTTATATATAAAATGTGAACTTAATTGGGGTCATATCTCAAAAACTATTGATCGCACACGCATAGTTTATTAGCTACTATTACTCAGCGTCAAAAATTCTATCAGACTACAAAAAGAAAAATATACATTATGGGGGGGGGCGTGTTTGATCCCATAGCCGTAATTTACTATCAATATAAATCTAATTTAAATTGGATTAAAGATTCCAAAAGCTAACTTATTCAATGATTCCTAGTAAGTGAAACCAATGACAATTTTATCAGTATTTTTAAAGGTAATCATAGAGTTTACTGAAGTTTTTGCAGGCAATGTATATATATTTAAAGAAAAATAATATAGGGTTAAATCTAATTTATAAATGATTAAACAGTTGGAGTTGACTGTTGAACAAATTTTGTAAAAACTGCTGTGCCATTAGAAGCTTGTAAAATCGTTATTGCTAAATACATATCTCCCTTAAACCCTTCGAGAGTTGCGACTATACTTTACTAATCGGCTGAAAAAACAACATCTTAAAATTTTATTGAAATACGGAACTTTTAATTAATTTTAATTAAAAATTAAATATTTGTTTATATCTGTT
>ARYC01011449.1:0-12562 GCA_000711775.1 Oxytricha trifallax
TAACTTATTTTATTTAATTATTATTCAGTTAAGTTTAATTTTTGTATTTCAAAATTCATAATTTATATTAAACAATGATCATTGATCTTGCAAGATAGTACTAGATTATTAGTAGATATCTTTAGCTTTTCTATAAACTTCTCAAGATTTTTAGTATTCTTACCCTCAAGGATTCGCTTTGTTTCCAGAAATGATTTCATCTACTTTATTAACACTCCTTTATTATAAATATATAATTTATTTTTAAAAAAAACTAAAGTTGGGCATTACACTAATAAAAGATGGACTACTTCCAGAAATTAATTAGATAAAAACATTAAAACGAGTTTAATTATTTAACTTACTCAAGTTTAACGATTGAATCGTATTTTGCAACACTATAATTATATACAGTATATTAAATTTGATAACTTTCTCTGAATTGCTTTGATATCTTATATAGTCAAATAATAAATTAAAAACCACCAAAGGGATAGCAAGCTTGTTAGTTAAGATTTCAGTTGAGATTATTTGAAATGTGAGTGAGTCTCAGGTAAGTTAAACAATCGAATAACTTAAGAATTTTTGCTTTTGTTTAACCCACTTTCACAGCTGTCTTCTTATCTAACTTTGCTGAAAAAACTATTTAATGTAGTTTACATTTAAATTTTTTTCATGTAGTTATCATATTCATAGTTATCGTTAAATTGATTGAAAGAAAACGCATTACTCTATATAATAATGAACTTAAGGTTCTTGTATTTAGGTTTTCATACTTTATTAATTCTAAAATATGATGATTTTAATTTATTATGATTAATTTAATAATTTAATACCTTTTTAATTAGCATCTCATAAATAGTTCAACAAATATGAACACATAATCAGTTAGCAATGAATAAATATGACTTATATGTAGAAAAAATGTGAAGCTTCTGCCAAAGTTCAGATGCTGTATCTACAACTTCCTCAAAAGCATTCTTAACAAAGAAGAAGACGTAAGACAAATCTTTAATATAACATTTAGTATTAAAAGAGAACTGAAGTAATGGGAGAAGTATGTTAAATAGAGAATCTTATCACAGATAATATCCTTGATAACTCCAAGAACAAGCCTTCACTCCTTTCTTGACTTCCAAATTAAAGCTACTCACTTTATTTAGATAGAAATAGATAAACAATTATCCTCATCTATTGACTAAGGGGATAAATTAAGTGGTTCTTGAGGAAAAGTATATGAGAAATGAAAATCTATATTTATCTCAGAATCTTTAAGTTCACATGAAGCCAGAATTTATTAAGAGAACTTAAAAACACGCTCTCATAACTTAATAACAGTCTATCATACAATTGTTAAAAATCAATGTATCATCAAAGTTTTTGTTTTTTTACTATAAGGAAGTTCTTAATTAAACATATCATGCTGATATCTGAATGAAAGAGGAAGAAATGGAAAGTAGATGAAGTAAAGGGAGGAAGTGGCAGTAATTAAAGTAAGAGAGCAAAACGATGAGAGATTAGTTTAATGAGATGAAATCAACTATTGACAACATAAACAACTATAAGTCATTGATTCATAAACTCATAACTAGAATTCTATAATTGAAAATAATATAATATCACTCCAAAACTAGTCTCATAAATAAAAAAAGTAATAATTAAAATTATCAAATAATTTATATATGATATAATTTATGCACTTTAGATATTCATTAATTTGTAAGAGTAAAACTTAAGTAATTAATCTACCCAATTTGTGTAAAACATAAAACCTCTTGTTTCATTTAATTTTATTTCCAGTGTATCTCTTTTATTGGAATAAGATTCTTTTCCTGTTATTTCTCTATATTAACTATTTGATGTGCTTTCTTTTTATCAAAGATCGATTCTATAAAAAAAGAACAAAGAACATTCTGATTTGAATAACACCTTATTTAAAAATTTACTGATTAATTGATTGCTCTATGTTCATTGCTTCCAACTTCTAAGTTTTCCTACAAGTTTAATTTAGAAATTCAGAAATAAATTAATTGTGATTGCAATTTTGATTATTGAGAGTTATTAGGGATACATTAACTTTCTTAAGTTTTTGAAAATATAAAAAATAAATAATACCATTCTTATCAGTTGTTGTAATATATTTATAAATTTTTTATTCATAATTAAAATAGATTAAAATAATCAATGCAGCGAAAGAACCTCTCTAATTTCCTTAACAATACTTAAAGATAATCTTGGAGTAAGGATCTAAATTTCTGATTTTCAAACAAACAACCATGATTTCATTTGTCATTTTAATTATTTTTCCAAATTATACAATTATTCTTATTGTATATAATAGGAGATTTTTGGGGTGCATATTTATACATTGAGGATAAATATATAAAAACCAAAATATAAATTACAATCACACATACTGCTTAAATACTTAGTTTTATTGAAAATCAATAAAAATATTATTAAAATAGCCTAATTAAAACAAAGTGATTATTATTGTTTATGCATCATTTAATGGCATGATATTTTATTATCTTATTTGTCTTTAATTTAATAAATAATAATAGGTGATGTGTTAATTTTTGTATTTTTTTTATTAATTGTTTTCTATTTTTCAATAATTATAATTTAAGCTATTAGGAGATAAATTTAAACATAATCCATTTACTTAAATAATATTTGTTTATGAATAAACCATTACATTACTTCTAGAGGAAGTACTTTATTTCTCAAAAACAAAAGTAGTTATTAAAGCTTGTTCCCTTTGACTTCTTATTCTAATCTTTAACTCAATTCTCTAGAATCTTTGATTAACGGAAAGATGTGAAGATTATTTATTATTCTTATATATACCACATTAATTAACTTTATTGTATTAGAGTATTAGTGATGTTAAAAAGCTGCTTCATTTCATTGCCACTTTAAGGTCTATCTTTACACATTCTTAGCAATATTAATATGAAAATTATTTCCTACTCATTAATGATGCTACTAAATAATTTATCTTAGGTTACTTTCAAGCTATTTAATTCACGATTTACTTGCATGATATTTCGCTAATTAGTTTACCATCCTTCAAATAATTGCTGTCAGGACATCCCTTGAAGAAAAAAAAAATAAGCTCAAAAAATCGCCCCATTGAAATCGATACCTTAAAAGTTTCCAAGATACTCTCAGATCATTACTATTTATTTATCAGGAATTCTCCGTATCAATCCTCTCTATATTACTTTCGATAATTAAGAATTAAAAATACTCTAGTTTTGAGCCTTTTATATTATAATTTTTAGAGAATCGCAGTTATTTAAATCTTTAAAATAGGTCTCAAGGAAAGAGTAAGAATGTTTGGAAACGATAACTACTAGATTAAATTTGATAATCTGTGGCTTAATTATAGGTCCTTCTGATAAACTTTAAAATGGTCCATAGTTCAATTAAGACAAGAGAATTGGATTTAAAAATGTTAAAAGATAAATAAATGATTATTGAACAAACTAACTGGAATCAGTCTAAATTAAATTTGAACACCTTGTTATATTATTATTATTATTTAATGCTGTACAGAAATTAATACTGGGCATTAACCAAACAGTTTATGATATAACTTTATGCTCTTTTTTTCCCTTAAATGTACCACGCAGTATCCCGTATTGAGCCCTCGTTTTTGTGGACTCTCAGGACTTTATACCTGTATGGATGGTTAGTTTCTCTAAAATTGTCTTATTCACTGTCATACTGTTCTCTCACATAGAACACTGTGTTAGAATTATATTATAAGGACAACTAATCAAACCAGTAGTTTTTATATCGAGCCAGAACAAATATTATAGTTTTACTCTAATATTTATTATTTTTTAATTTAATTGCTTTTAACACCAATCTCATCTCATGTCTTAAATGAAATATGGGGATTACAGATTGGTATTTTTTCCAAAATAACTGGAACTAATTATCTTGTCTGTAATCATTGTCCGCAATAATGATTTATAAGTTTCGGAATTTTTTCTCTAAGTTTAAAATATAAATGTTTATATAGTTATATTTATATTCTTACTGAGTTGAGCTTAACCTAGCCCAGTATATCAAACTAATCTTCTAACTTATTGAAGAACTTCAAAAATATCGATCAATTTGAGATTTTTAAAAAATTTATATCAAGATAATTAGTTTATTAGACAATTATAAGAATGAATTGATCTTAAGAAAGAGAATCTTAAAACATTTATATATTCAAGTTTCCTAGGGTGTTTTAAAGCTATTTTTAATTTCATATTCTACTTATTATAATAATTAATAAATTCTGCATCTACTAAATGCTTCAAAAACTCTGAGAAGAAAGAAAAAAGATTTCAGTTATTAACTTTAAAATAATAAGATTTTAGTAAAAAGAATAAATTAAAACTTTGGGAATTTTACAAATTCTAGATTTTGAATTTAACCTGACTTCCCATTAATTTAAGGGTTATTATTAAAGACCGAATTATAAATTTAAATATAAATATAATTTTTGAAATTTCAAGTATCTTTGAAATCTTCAAGGTGAAAATAATTCTTACATTTTAAAAAAAGCATTTTCACTTTTAAAAACATTCTTCAAATTTTCAAAATGTGAAGGGATTAAAAGCTAAATATTTTATTAATTGTCGGATTATTAAAATTTGTACTTTGATGAATTGAAAAAATATAAAATACTGTAAATTTCTTAAAATAAATCTAAAATCATTGATTTAAAGTAATTTCTAAAAATGTTTTCAATATATTCTTATAATTAATTTTTTTTTCTAATACTTTAATTAATAATTAATATCATCTAATAGATTTAAAATAATTTGATAGAAATTTTGTAAAATAATTATAATGAGAAAAAAATACACTTAAATAAAATTTTTTTAAAATTTTAACTATAATTTATATGTTAACTAATGTTTGTAGCTAAAAAAAATCTTTTAAAATAGATTAAAAATAAAATGTCTTTTCCAGCAAGCATTATGGTAAATTAAGGAACAAAGATTTCAAATACAAAATGAAAAATTTATTTAATCCTCCGTAAATAACTTAAAAATAAGGATTATAATTTCCAAATATCATAGTAAAATATCAAATTCTTATTTGAAAGTTTAAAATTTAATTATTTAGTATAAATAATAGGAAATTAATTAATGTTATTAAATAAGACATAAAATTTTCTTGAAAAGTGCTTGAATCTAATGTAAATTATTCTTGGAAAGTATAAGTAATTTGATAGCAAATGAATTTAAACAGTTTTAAAGGGTCAGGTCAGTGATAAAAAAGTCTTCTAAAATATTAATAATAAAATTTCTTGGTCGCCCAGAATTATGATCAATTATAAAACGGAGAGTATAATTTCAAATTCAAATTTTTTCTTTTCTCAAAGATTGCCAAGATATGAAAAATTGGAGCTAGAAGATGGAGTTAAAATATTTATAGTATATAGGAAATTTTTTTGTGATTGATTTCTTGAATTTTTTCAAATTACTTAAAAAAGAATTCACCCTAATATAAAATTCAGTTAAACGTTCCTTATTAAAATCATGTATTTTACTTTAATTCTATTTTTATTGTTTAATAAAACTAAATTTTAAATGTCTTTTAGAATCGTTTTTAGCATATCAAAGTTTAATTATGCCTATCAAACTATTTTGGGTCCTACATTTTTAACTTTGATTTATTCATTTTCAGTTATGTTACTACATTTATTTTGCAAATTATGGATAATTTTTTTTATAAATTTGAAAATTTACATGTTTTTCCGTTATTTTAAAGAATTATTATTCTTTTATGAACTTAACTTTTTAACTTTCGCTCTAAATAGCGCTCTTGCTCAAATGTCTTCTTTAAGTGGATTAGAATTTTTCTTAGTAATTTATGATAAATAAAATGAAAAAAAGAAGATAATAATAAAAAATATATTAATAAGAATACATTTAATGGAGACGATGGTAGAACAGTTACACTCACATAAAAAGTAATTTACAAAATATATATCTAAACTTTTTATTTTTTAGATATCCTACCTGGTTAGAGTAGTTGTAGACTTCAAAGGAGACTTCGCAGACAGAACTCCAGAGGACACTAGAATAATTCTTCCATGCCGACGCGGAGATTCAAAAGTGTGAATGGAAAGATGACAAAGCTGTTTGAGATATATTCTAAAAGTATTCTTATTAATCTTAATAATATTCTTATTATCTTCAATTTCTCTTTTTTATTTATCATATTTATATAAATTTATCTTATGAGTTCCTTAACACTCTCCGGATGTCTTGATCGCTCTAACACTTTTGTTAAAAAAAAATATTTAACATATTGATTTCAACAAAAATCGTTAACTTACAAAATTTCACATTTCAATTGAGACCCACGATTATTTATTCAAGATTTGTGCTCATGACAGAATAAATGACTGGAATCATTCAGTTTTAATAATATAAATGTTAGATTTGAAGTGAATAAATTAGATTAAGCAATTAAAAAACATATGATTTTTAATGTTTGGACAAGAATCTTGTGATTTGTATTAATATAATAGAAATAAAGTATGAATAAGGAAGTATTTACAATTTTAAGAAAAAATATATTAATTTGCTCAAAAGTGAAATATTATTTGGTTGTAAAATACAAAATTTCAGGTACAAATCAATCAAAAAATATTTAAAAAAATTATTATTATGCTATAAAAACTTTATGATTAAATGAATTCCTTGTAAAATATTCTTTGCAAGATGAAGTTATAAAATTAAATAGAATTCTGCCAAAATTAAAGTGGACAGACTTGAGAAAATAAATAACTTCAAAATATCTATTGAGTTTTAATTTATTTAATAATTTTACAAATCTATATAATTAAAAAAAATAAATCATCTAATAGGCTTAAATATATAGGATTTCGAAATTATTAAAATATTTATTTTATTCAATTGTATAAAAATATATCTTAATAGGAATAATAAGAATATGGGATTACGAAATTATTTAATTATTTTTTTTATTCAATAGAAAAAAATACTTATTTTAATTGTATTAATAATTTGATGGAAATACGATTTTATTTAAATATTTATGTTATTCAATATAATTATAAATACATTTTATTTGGCTTAATATATAGATAGGAGTACAGTAATTATTTAAATAAAACCCCAAGAGTAAAATTTGAGCGAATTTTGTGAATGTTAAATTAATCATTAATAAATAAAATACTTTAATATAAAAATTTAAGTCTTGAGCAATTGGGTTGTCTATTTAGTAATTCTTGAGAGAATCACGCACATTCCAGTCTCTTGATCATACTGTTGAAGAATTTGGCTCTGCCCACGCTGCTCTGACTGTTCCCTACTCATGCTGGTATCTTCCATTTATCTCTTGCATTCCTCCTCTTGCTGGTGCCCTGCCAACTTATGAGAGTTTCCATTGACAGTAACCTTCTGAGAATCTTGAGAACTGCTGTCAGAATCATCGCTATCAATTGAACTAGTTCCTTCGTACCTGTCTCGTTCTGATCGCGCTCCCGTGTAGATGTTCCAGTAGGGGTGGTCATGGAGCCCTAGCATCTTCTCACTGACAATGGATTAAACTCTGGTTCAATCACTTGCATACATCAGCTTCGAGCGCTCCTCCCACACTGCCTCTCCTCGAAGATCGTTTTCATACATGACCTTGGCGTGAATGGCGTTCCTGATGACCTTTACTTTTAGGAAGTCTCTCGCTCTGTAAGCCTCTACCTTGCCAAGTGGTGCTTGCTGCTGGATCTGTTGTTGTGGATTGTAGCTTTGATCTTAACTTAATTCCATTTCTAATCTCAAAGTTTAATTTTTAAAATAAATTATATTAATAATAGGGCGTATTAGATTTTAAATACTAGGAATTAAACTTTAATTGGCCTATTTAATATTTTAATACTAAAAGTTTGCCTAACTTACCAAATCAGTGTTGCAGATGAATTTGAGGGTAAAAACGCAAATGGGACCAGCAAAGATATTCATTCGAGAGCCCTTGAGAAAAGGCATTGTCCTCTAATCTACGACACAGACAATTGTTTCCCAGACTGAGATAAACGTAGAATACTAATGATCATTATTTGGCAAGTTTAATGGGGAATTGGTGATTCGTGATTTCACAGATTTAGCGTCCAAAACCACAATCAATTACTGTATCAGACATCCTGCAAGCTCAGATGCTTCATGGCATTAACCAAAGGCATGTGAACGCGACGGTGAGCCACCGCATATCCAAATGTGAGAGCTGCACAGCCAGAGCCTACACATAGCGCCGCAAATGCCTCCTATATCTTATAAAGGGAGGTAAAATTACTTCGTAGTGACAGGCAAGAGCATGGGGTTGAGGTCGCTGTACTTAAATGAACCTGAATGCTTTTTCCACTCGAACCATGAAATATTGGTTGGGGCCCAGGAAGAGTATGGGTACGTTAAGCTTCTACAGGTCGCTATTGGTGTAGCTGCTACTGTAGTAGGACGCATTGTCCATTAACAAGAGGGAGTTAGTTCCAGTTGGTAGTAGATTGGTGCCAGTCTCAAGATAAAGATGGCCCTCCTCATTTTCGTTTTTTGAGTGGTCTCGATTTCGTCTGCATGAGGAGAGATTTCTCCTGGCGGATTCCTCTGGTTCTAAAAGCTATTCTATAAATCATCAGGCTGGAAAGAATTGTATGTAAAATTCAAAGTTGGTAACCTTTCTATCATAGTCTTAACTATAACATCTAGAGTAATAAAATCTCATCTATTGCTACTTTTACTGAATTGGATGGAGTAAACACGTAGTTTGACATGAAAGCAGGAATTGATACTTTACCACTTGCAATGTGACAAAGAGTCTTGAGGCAGTTGTTTAAATCAAGTCGCTGTTGACACCATTGAAATATCTCAAAGCAATAATAGGAAGTTATAGGAAGTGATAGGAAGATTGGATCACTTGTCACTGAGGTCCCAGTACGTGTGAGATAATCAGCATAGTAGAAAGTAAAAAGATTATCGATAACAGCTGAAAGTTCAGCGTTTACTAATACTTCGTTCTTTTCTAGTCCAACGAGGTTAGTGTAGATGTAAAGATCAGAGATGCTTTGTGGAACTGCTGAAAACACATCAACATCAACTGATGTTTATGCAGAATTTCTATCTTCTAATATGCCCATTAACTGCACCTAGTTCTTTTAGAAAGCTCCACTATTATCTGTAATGATATATTCTACGTAATTAGAAGATTCTCTAAGAGTCTTTAGTACAAATGAGGTCAAAGTCATTGAACTTTGATATCATGGAGTAAGTCTTAGATATAAAATCATATTAAATCCCAAAATCCAGAGGTGCACTATTAAGCATGTCGAAATAACTGCCGCTAAAGCTGCTTTATGTGCCATTGTGTTGCTCATTCTGAATTATGCTAGTATTCCCTGCTATCCAGAAACTTCCCTAGCTTGATGTTTCTTGTAACTGTTATTGTTACGCACTTGAAGGTGATAGTATCTGTGAACTCACACTGTAAAGTTATTAGTGTTGTTACAATTGCTAGAACTTTTGTGCTGATAACGCATTAATTAGCTACTATTATTACATCTGCTGTAGCTGTGAAAAATTACTAGTATTTTGATCATTAAATATACTATTTAAGTTCTTAATTTGTTGTTGTACCTGCAACTATTATTAATTTTGATTATTATTATTTTGAGATTTTGGTCTGTATATGTTTAATAAAAATTCAAATCAATAAAATAATTGAATTCTCTTATAATAAATTGATTATGACAAAATAAATTGTAGACGTTTCAAAAAATAATCAGCTCCATATTCAAATCAATAAAATCATTGAATTCTCTTAAACTGAATTTTTTGAAATAAGCATAAAGATAAAAATAATTAAAAATATTATATGAAATTATTAGTTGATATTTAATTAGTTAATCTTATCTTTATCTGTGATAAGTCACTTTTTCTCTCTTTTCATTCTGTCTGATTCATTTCCCAGGAATACCCATCTGTGCCTTCTAATGATAAAAGTTCCGAATATGTCCAACAAACACCCATAAGGACTTAGCTTTTCTATCATTTCGTAGATTTGAACAGGCTTTTGAGATGTTTGTCTTCTGTAGTCTAGAATTCAGTTTTTGACTTTTTAAAGATTGAAGCTCTCTTCCAAGTATTTAATATCTCCTTTGACTCCGATGATACATTCTTCTACACAATGTGAAAAGTATCTTCCAATCCCATGAATTAGTGTCTCTCCGTTATTTGCCTTGAACCGCTCCAAATAAGTAGCAATTTTGTAACCTCTCCCCTCTAAAAAGATTTCTCGCACATTTATCTTTTCGCATTAGTAGTCCATAAAAAGAAAAAGCCTTTTTCCTATATTAGCTCAACAGGCATTGACAATAATTGTTCCTCTGACATGGTGTTGTATGGTAAATTTAGGCAGGTGTCAGGGTGAGGTGGATCACACATTACAACATCAAATAATCTCCTACCGTTTAGTTGCAAGATTAAGTTTTTTAGTTCCCACCAAACATCATGTAATTTGACATCCCCATATATCTCGTGATAAATTGCATCGTCATGATCTTTGGCCCTTTGATGTTTGTTAAGATCTTTTCTGTACTTGTATCTGTTATTACAGCTGCACATATGTTGATAGTTGGAGATTTTAATCTTCTATTTCTAATGTTTTCTTGTGACATGCTAGTAAACATTATCAATTTCGACTGACTTATACTTTTTAGGGCAATTTATGTAATATGGGCACTTGTAGTTCCCCTCTCTATCTTTGGTATATTAAGGTTGATCTTTTATCTGGCTCATTTTCAGTATTCGCAAAACTATTTGTAAAATAAAATTTTCATTTAGTTTATTTATAATTATCTACTTGTAAATTAAATATTCAAAATCGAAATGTCAGTTGGCGCTAAAGAAAATGTCAGTTTGCGCCATTAATACTTACATTTATAGTATAAAAAAGTGGTCAGTTGGCGCCAAAGAGAATGTCAGTTCGCGCTCTAAAAATTAAATAGTTTGAACTTTTATCATTATTTATATATAATTATTGATAAAATAGATAAAAATAGGAAATTTAAGAAATAAAGTATAAATGCTTAAATGGATCAAAATATTAACTGCCAGTAATTAGGAGTGTTTATAATATAATTAGATTTAAATTTAATATTTAATTAATTAATGTATATAAATAATATAATTAGTGGTCTAGTGGGCCGGTGGGCAGGTGGTCTGGCAGGGTCTTTAGCAGACCACTTTTGTAATACATATATTTATTTTAATAAATTAATACTTTACAGATGCGTTGACTGCTAATGGAGTCAATATGCCGGAGACCACCGAGCTGGATGCACAAATGACTAAGAGAACACTGTCTCCACCCGGATCTTTAATCAAGAAATGAAATACACTCTCTTTAAGCTGGTTGAATGTGATTGCATGAGTAAGACCCGCAAAACTAATAACTTCTGGTTGAACATTTCCTATAGAGTTGGTTAGAAAGTAACATCAAACTTACAGTAGCAGAATGGACCGTCATCTCTATAACCATCGAGACATACTGTAATGCATTCGTTGGAATCAATTTGTATGAAGTTGGCATTATCAACATCGCAAACACATCCATCATCTATGATGTTGTTACCGGAACCAGTGCAAGAGAGAAATTGATCCATACAATCGGTACATACACCATCATTGTTTCCGTATTGATCAGCTGGACAGGCACCACAAGTATTGTCAGTTTTGAGGAAATCTCCTTCTGCACACATGGTATGTTACTTTGCATCTGTTGTGTTACAATCAGCACGGCTTGACCCTTTGAGAGCACCAGAACCGTGGATCTTAGGCAGCGCTGGAGGAATGTCTAGTGATTCGTTTACTCCATTAGCAGTCACACATTCGTAATTATTTTTAAATGTATTTATATATATATATTTACGAGTGCTCTCCTAAAGACACTGCCAGACCACTAGACCACCAATTATATATATTTAATTAATTTAATTAATAATTTTAAATTTAAATCTAATTATATTATTAACACTCCTAATTACTGGCAGTTAATATTTTGATACATTTAAGCATTTATACTTTATTTCTTAAATTTCCTATTTTTATCTATTTTATCAATATTAATTAAAATCGTGGTTTATTAACATATAAACTATAATATAAGTAATCTTAAATTGTTTAATTATGTAAAAATTTATTTTAATTTAATATATTTTCACATTAAGTTTATTTAATTGAAGTATTTTTAAATATTTTTAAATATTTTTTAATTAGAATTAAAGTTGTAAACTTGTTCTTTATATATATTTATCAGCCAATATAATTTAATACTAACTATAAATTATAAAGAAATTAATTCTATCAAACTTATTCACAAACTCACTTATTTCGAATACACTATAAACAAATTTTAATTTTATTTATATTTTTTTGCCCCTAATTTCTCCCAATTTTTTCCTTGAGTTATACTATTGTGATGTTTGAATTTATTAGTGGTTTGATTCTTTTCAAATGGGGTCAAATTTATATACTTAAGAGATTAAGTAAGTGCATTG
>ARYC01011450.1:0-23642 GCA_000711775.1 Oxytricha trifallax
ACATTTAAGATTAAAGAGTTCCAAAGTAGCTACCTCTTATTGTTACAAATGTTTGCAAAGGCATAGAAGAGCTGCACACTTTAGGGTATGTTCATAGAGACTTGAAGCCTGAGAAAATTATGCTTGACTTTTCACCTCTCAGAGTAGTAATAATTGATTTCAATAGATCATAAAGAGTTGAAGCTTCAGGACTTGGCAACGTTTATGGCACTCCTGGATACTTTCCAGAAATGGAGGACTGGAGAGATGGTGAGATTAAGTGGGATGTATGGGCTCTAGCAGCAATTATTGCTGAATGCGATATGCAAAGAAATGATTACTATAGCTGTAAGAGAGAGAAAGATTCAAGCAGAGAATACAGCAATATCTAGACTAGAATAAGATAAAAGGTAAAATGAAAGATATGGCCGAGCAGATTATCTTAAGACCAAACCACAGAGCAGAGCAAACAATAGACTAAATGATCAACTGGTTAGGAGATATCAAATTTAGAATATTAGCACATGATGCCAAAGTATAGTTTGAGTGAATAGTAAAAATAAAACCCCTCTAATACACACTACTATACATTACATTTAAACATTAAACCCCTACATAAACCCTATTAAAACCCTAATAAAGTATGCACTAATAGTCTACTTTTATCAATCAAAAACTCAATCAAACTACTGAAAGGGTTTTGGGGTTTTGAATGTGATGAGTGTACTCAAGACTAGGATTAAAATCACTCCCAGCAATTTTTCCTTAAGAAACTCTCGATTACAACGACAGAATGGTACTTTAAGCTATACTACAAGAGACACAGGGATGAACAGAGTAAGGAGAATGCATAGAGCAAGACATGGAAAATATCTCTCTTCCTACTCAGAGCTAAATACGACACTGATAGAAACCCTTGTCATGGAACTCACAAGCAGAATGTTTACAACCTATACAGCACCTACTATTAAAGAGACAAACATAGAACACTTCAGACATCACATGAACGAACGAGCAGAGGGAATATTAATATTTCAAACAGTATTACTTGTGATTATGTTGCATTTACCACTAACTATATTAATGGATTAAGCTTGCAATTGATAATGACTTATTAATCACTTTGAAGACATAAATCTCATAAGAGTGAGTGTTATTGTTTCGAAATACACAGATAAAAAATTTAATAATGTTTTTGTTTCTAATATCCTTGCATTTTAAATCATTTTGCCTTCTCCCAAATTTTCACAATCTTTTAGTTAATATAACATTTTCATTTTCATAATTAATGATTGTATTAATTAACATAAAGAAATATTTTCAGTAATTAATATTAATATCTTTTTTTTATTTTCTTAATATATCTATGAATTTTAAAATTTAACTTTCTAACCTTATTTCCAATGGACTAAAATAGAAATTTATATTAATCTGTCATTAGTTAATTTAAGCAATAAAATAAAATGGATTAAGTCGATAGAAAGATT
This sequence comes from Oxytricha trifallax, assembly GCA_000711775.1. Taxonomy (NCBI): domain Eukaryota; phylum Ciliophora; class Spirotrichea; order Sporadotrichida; family Oxytrichidae; genus Oxytricha; species Oxytricha trifallax. The sequence continues at coordinate 1,467 of ARYC01011450.1, forward strand.
TATTATCATTTATTATTAGTCTTACTTTACATCATTTTTTATAAATATGTTCAAGTAAATTTGTATATTTTTAATTGCACATGAAGAAACTTTAAAATCTAATTAGTTATTTCTTATAAAGTATTGTGCTAATTAACAAATTTGGATTGATAACTTTACAAAAAGAATATATCATAATTAATTTAATGATTGAATTACACATTTTAAAGTAAAGAATATATAGAGAAAATGAAAAACTAGCCTATTTCAAAGTAGTAATAGTATTTTAAAGGCATTTTTCAAGTATTATATAATAAAATTTTGATAGTGTGAGGGCTTGAGTGTAGATTTGGTGTCTTTTACCCACCATTAGTCTGAGTTGATGGACATCTAAGTGTATAAATAGTTATGAATTGCAGGTGTCTACAGAGTTACTTAAGGGTAGGATTGTCAGTTACAGTGATAAAAAGGCAGCAAAATGTCAAGATTAATAGAATTTTTTAGTAAATTTTGCAAATACTTTAAACACAAAATTATGAGTCTTAAACATCAACAAGTATAAAATTAATAGAAGAATGAAAGCGATGAATATACAATAACTGATGACGATGATGAGAGGAACAAATATTAAAATATTATTTATATGTTAATGACAACAAGCCAGTCTTTACCGATAACTTTAATAAGTGCTAAAATGAAGTATGCAATAAAAACGATATTTTTTAGGATATTGACTTCGGTTAAATGGTTAAGCAGAGCCGTAATTCACATTTTTATGGAGCTAATAAACATATTTTTTAATAATTTATAACCATCCATTAGTATTTTGAGCAAAAATTTAGTTTCCACTCGTAGATGTCTTCATAGTAAGAAAATTAGCTTCTAAGCTTGAGTTTGTCTGCTCTCACATACTTCATTACCGCCGACAACGTGGAAGCATTTTACGAATCAATATTGCTGCCTGGCAATTCTCTATATGCAGAGGTGATGCCCCCATCAAAAATTTTTAAAAATCAAATTAATTTTTTGTATTTATAGATATTCATACAGACTAGGCTTCAGAGGAATTTCACTCAAGAAATTAGAGGAAAACGATTTACTTGGTTCCTGGACCATCTGAAAAATAACACCAATCTAAAACACCTCATCTTGAATTTTGACACAGTCAATGCAGTAATATCTAGAACATAATATAACAATAAATTTAAGTTTTCTTTAAAGGAAAAGAGCATCACCTTCTAGATTAGAGAATATTACTATGCTATGAGTAGAATAATGTCTTGGAAAAGACAAATAATTGAAGTTTATGATGATTTATTGAAAGGTGCAAGAATTTAGAGATTCGAATAGTCATGATCAAAAGGCTACGATGGCATTAAAAGTTAAGATATCTTATTATAAATTAAAACCCCATTTTAGATTCAATCTATCAAAATTGGTTTATAAACTTAATGATAAAATAATCATATTTAAGTGTTGTAAAATTATATATATATATATATTAAGCATATTATTAAAGACTGTAATTATATTTGTAAATTTGATTACTCGCAAACTTTAAATATCAAATAATTTAGGATCAAGAATGATTAAATTATTGATAGATCCTGAAAGCTTTATCAAATTTTATAAATAATTCTTAGTCCTCTTAGAAGAATGTCATATATTGAGTGCTTAAAAATATCGTCCTCCTATAATCTTAGATTTTTTTCATAGATTTGTCAAATTTTTAACTATTTTTGATTCTTTAATCATATATGATGAGTTTTGTGTTATATTGAATTTTAAGATTTAGTTAAAGATGCAAATTAAAGATTAATATAAAATGTACTATGAAGTTATCCTTAATATTAACATGGAACCAACCTCAAAAATATAATAATTTAATATTGATCTCTCATGAAATGTTAGAAGTGTTAAGAGAAATTTATTAATAAAATTTAGAAAATCACTTGGACTGATGAGGCTTGGCTTTAAGTTGATTAAAGAAAACCTTGTTTAAGATGATTTAAGAATACCTTGATAAAATTATAAAGCTCGTTGAAATGATGTTCCATGTTCAGAGAGACCTGCCATGCTTCTAAGAGAGAAAGATACTCGAAAGAAGTTTAATAAACAAGTTCTTGCCAGTAAGGATTCTTTGAATTAAATTGAGAACAGTAAGAAAATTTATACTTCATTATTCCTTAATAAAAACTAGCACTGGGTGAAAGTCAAAGGAAATAGTAGTTCTTATAAAAATGAGGTTGTTTCATTAGTTATATTCAAGGTCAAAACACATCAAAATCACTAATGATCCGTGGAATTATATAACTTGTATAAAAATTCACTTAAATCTAGGCTATATTCTTTAATTAATACAATAATCACACAAGTTTATTAGTCATTGTTTTTTTTAATAAAGCAAAAGCAGTTATATTTTAAATTATTTCCATGCTTTTTCAAATTAAATTGAACTAATACAGCAAAATCAATGATTTTTTGGACTTTCACTCTTTTAACATCATTTTCTTTGTTAACTTATGAAAAAAATTCTCTTAATTCAAACTCAACACATAGGCAACTGAATATCTATTTTTTCCTTTAAAGCCAATTAAGTTTTTTGCATTAAAATTTTATTGAATAAATGTCCAATATGACCAAGAATTCTTTCTTATTTTTTAATATATTTGATCAAATTGATTAATTAAAATAGACTATAAGGATTTGGTTAAAGTCTAATTCAAATTGAATGGCTTCATATATAAATGATTAATATAAATAAAGTAGTATAAAAAAATACGATTGATAATAATAATTAATGTTAAATAAGATTTGACATGATTATATTATAGATGCTAATTATCTCTAGATTTAAAGAGAATAAAATACTTATGCAACATATAAAATAGTTAACCCTTTTCAAACACTAAATTAATTAATTAAATCATTTAATTTTATAATTTAAAATGGCAACTGAAAAACATTTATAAGCATTTGATAACTGATATAAATATTTTATCTATTAACGTAAATTACATCTTATAAAAATCTAATATGGATTGAAAGCTTGATTTTATGTTAATTGATTAAGAATTTAAATATCTTAATGATTAATAAAATTTAATATACTTTATAAGTTAGACAAGTACTTAAAACTATTAAAATTTTTATTTAGTTAAGCAAAAAATATTGCGTCAAATGATCCATATCTAACTACCTTTGAACCCTGATAGTCATGGTAAATTTCTGATTATTTGTCATTTTTAAAGAGATAAATTATTAAAATATTCACTATTGTGATTTACTTTGTCTACTCATATATTAAATTCAAAATAAATTACAAAAAAGCCTCATCAATCAGCAATTAACTTTGAGAAATTGAGAATATGCTGCATTTTATTTGTAATTATTAAAAAAATTTATAGATTTGCTACTAAGATTTTGATCAATATAAATATTTAAAATATATTTTTATACTAATAATGTTGTTGACAATAGTATACTGTCTAAGCATATTAAATATTATTGCAAAAGATTTTTACTTTAAGATACTATGATTGGTAAATTAAAAACTATTACAATTATGGTCAAATTAAACAACAGAAACAATTAAAAGTTAATAAATGAAAAGTGGTAGCATACACTATTCAAGTTAGGATAATTGAAGATTATACATCTTGAATTTTCTTAAGAAGAATATCAAAGGTTTATTTATCATTTGGCATAAGATTTCATTAGTACAACGAATCCCTATAGCTCTTAATTATAAAGAAACACGGAAGTATGAAAAACGTTGTAATGATATCTTTGGAACTAAAGTAATGACAATATAAGAACCATATGTTATAAATTTCAACAAAAAGAAAAGATATAAGAGACCAGGAGTAAGCAAAAAATGCACATGCTGGATCATAGAATATGGTTAAGAATTCTATGGAAAAATTTTGTATTAGCAAACATAAAATCAAATAAAAAAACACTCAGGAAAGATGATACACAGATAGATGGGATTACAAGAATTATCACATACCGTTAGATATGTTTAACCATGTGGAACTAATACTAAGAAAATATTAATAAATAACATTCAGGCAATTGTAAAAAAATAAAATAGCAACAAACTTCAATAATTCCTATTCTTATAGTGATTTTATTTATATTTTTGAAAGCAATAGAAAATAATTGCAGGTTATATCTTATTGATTAAATTTTTTGACTGATTAATTAAATTCTTAAACATTGATTTATTTTCATTTAAAATTATATAAAAGTTATCAATGATTAAAATTATATAAAAAAATTTCTACTTTTTAAATTAATATTTTTAAATTCTATTAAGTTAAAATTAAAGAATTTATAACTATATAAACTTAAAACTTTAAAGAGATCACTCCTCAATTTAATCTTAAATTTATAATAATTTAAGACTTGACTGTTAAATTTTAATCAGATTTTAAAAGTTAATTGCCAAGTAATATTATTAAAACTTAATTTTATTCAAAATTATAAATGTTCAACAATTTTTTAATTTTTCCTTATTTTTTTATAATAACAACCCAATTCAATAAATTAATGCAAGGCAATTCATAATTGAGGTATAAATTATTATCTTAATCTTCATTCTATATAAATATCAGAAAACAATATCAATTAAATTTACTTAAAAAATTAATAAACTATCTTATCTATATTTACTTTACATTTTTATATGAAAACCTTAACATTTCTTAGGCTAGTTTATAGTCAGATAATTATCAAAGACTGAATAATTTTTTAAGTAATTATCAAATATCCTACTTTTTGTCAGAGACTAGATGATGAATATTGGTGACTAGAGACAGAAAGGCATTCTGAGGTTAAATATCAAGTAGTGGTTCATAAATTATGAAGATGTAGCATAGATGATTAAGTAGAACATAAAATTAGAGAAGTATAAAATTAGAGAAAAGGAACAAGGATTAAATGAAATAAATAATTAGAAAGAACATGTTAACAAAGAAAATGATAAACCATAAAAATTTTGAGTTAAATGTTATAATAGGAGACAAATTTTTAAACGAAATGATGGGAATTATTGGTAATAAACAACACTCCCAATTTATAAGAAAGTTTCATTAATAAGAATATAATTTACAAAAAAAGGAGAGTTTGTTTTTTATGGTATAATTTTGCATGGGAAAGGTTATGAGAAAATACAAATACAAAATTTATAATAAAAAAGATGCAAGCAATATTATCATTAACAAAATGAGGTCAAGTAATTTTATAAATTACTTTTCTAGCTTAGCATTACGCATCAAGTTCTATTACATAAGTAATATTAAATTTAGTTATTTACAATTTCTTAATATATTTTATAACATTTTATTACTTATTATGACAATATGCATAAACATGAAGGTATATTTTAAAATCTAGAATAGATTATTAATTTATTGCTAAATATTGCTACTCTTGAATTCTTCTTATATATACAAAGTAAAAATAGGTAATATTATAGTTATAGTTTTGGACTTTGTTCATTATTTTCTAAACTTATTAAAACTGTACTTATTAATCAACTATTTTATTGATTTATAATTTTTTGAAACTAGTGGTTTTAATAATTTGAATTTAATTTCATTATTTATATAAATTATTTATTAAATACAAGCATAACATATCTATTTTTATACTTCAAGAATTAAAATAATTATAAAAGATTTAAAATAATATGATTTTAGAAATATGTCAAATTTGATGAATTTTCAAAGATTTTAATATTAAATATTTACTGACTTTACAATAAGAGAAAGATGAATATACTTATTTATTACAATTTATAAGGATTATAATTGATTAATATCCCAAATAAGATCAAATTGATCTATCGAATAAAATGAAGAACCATTAAAAAGAAGAATATAAAAAGTTAATTTATTTTAATTATATATTATATAAGCATAACTAAAACAGAAATAGTGAAGAACATGAAATAATAAAAAAATCTAATATATAAACTTAAAAAATCTTAAAAAATTAAAAGAATATAAAAAACAGAAATAGCAGTAGATATATGAAATATTATTATTATACTTTTATAATTATTTCAGGTAATTAAAGTTAAGATTCAGATTAATCAACAAAGTAGACATTAATATTATTTCTTGAGTTACGATATTATTCGGTAATTCATCTATAATTTTATTAATTATAACAAATTAAATATTTAAAACTAAAATTTACAAGATTTGGTAGACAGCAGAAATTAAAAATAAAATAGATAATATTATTACAATAACTTGGCTGCTTAAGTAATTAAAATGAGGGGCGTAGTAAAAGTAGTAGTAAATAGATCAGTACTAAAGCAATCAAAAAGGCGAGACTTAGAATTTAATTATTATAAATCTTCCAAACTTTGTAATATTGTAGGAATAAATTTGATTTGGGAAATTCATTAATAATTAAATAATATATCAATCAAATTAGTGGCAGTTAACTTTCTTGAAACCGAGGCAAAATGGTACTTTATCGATAGAGAATTCAAAATTAGCTGGACTTTACTAATGGTGGTACTCCTCTATCGCATCACTGAACAGAGATAAATAGATTTTAATTTGAGCATTAAAAACAACTTAACAAATCACCAGAAATTAAACTCAAGTTATCTCGCCTCTACTATGCGATAGAGGGTACCGCCAATAGTAAATTCGACCTTATTTAGAATTCTCTATAGAGCAAGTAACATATTGCCTAGGTTTCAAAAAAGTTAACTGCCGTTAATTTGAAAATTAATTAATTTAATTATATTTTATTTTCCCAAATCGAATGTATTCCTACAATAAAAATTTAAAATTCATAGCAACATACATACCCCATCGACGAATCACCTTCTACTCGATATTCACATATAGCTTTACTAGCAAGACGACACCTTGTTGACGGAAGACCCAACCGAGGATATGCTACTTGATAATCTTGAATTTTAAGATCCCTCCTAACAAAGATATCTTTCAAACAAGGCCTGAACAATCTTGTGGCAAAATATAGATCGCGAATGCAAATCAGAAGGCAATCTAATGAATGGTAAATAGCATTCTTGACCCTAACACAATACTCTCTATTCATCATTAGTGGATGAAACTTAGAATTTTATTGTTAAATGTGGAAGGAAGATGGTGGTGCATTATAAGAGGCTCTCGCAATGATTCGACATATTACCAAACCATGAGCATCTTGATTCTACGAGAAATATCTCGCTACATCTCTTGATGTAAGATTCAAACAATTGTATTTGATATCGTAAGTTAGAAAAAAAGCAGAGTAATAAAACTAATGTATAAATTAATCAATCATTGTGCAATTACCAACAAGTATTTTCATTAATGGCTGCTGTCCAGTCACTATTAGCTTAAATTCGCAAAGCTAATGAAGTCAATAATTGTACCAATGTCATAGCTTAAGAGCGGAGATTGCTTAGAAAACAAGTAAATAACTTTTTTAAAGAAGCAATTTAACAGATTCTTAACTATCACATTGGCTATATTAGTTTACAACACCAATTAAACAGCGAAACTAAAGTTAAAATCTCCAAGATTGATTGCATAATTAATAGCTTTGATCCATTTACATAGAATCTTGGTAAAATTATTTTTTTCTCAAAAATTGAAAACACAATTTTTCATGCATGTGAAGCAAAACCCGATTAAAATTCAATTGTGGTCCATTTCAAGACGACTTAGAAGGGGTCGTACGAAATTCAAAATTTGCATACAAGATTCCTTGGGTTTTAAATACCCATAAACATGATTATTTTCAATATGTGTTATGTGGTCACACATAACCTTATACTAGGATTCAAATATTTAGAATTATAGTATATTAATATGATGGTATGGTATGTGATATATTATTGTTAGTAAAAAAATTCATTTTTATGAAGCCAATATTTTCAACACTTACCCATGCCTTATTCCATCCCATCGTCTGCCATTAAGTGTAAAATTATATAGATATAGATTTTAAGGCCTGGCTGCAAAACACGACTCTTTCAGGCTTTCGAAACCAAATAAGAGTCGATATAATTTGTCATCCATGACAAATTATGTAGTCGATATAATTTGTCACCCATGCCAAATTATGCATGATTCCTCAGCATTTTTAATAGATTTGCCTTACTATACAGGTAACTAGACAACTCAGTATACAACTTACTACACGTCTTTCTTTAAAGAAAACTCTTCGAATCATTTATCAAAATGGTAAAGTCGACTACTGATGGCTTCTAAATTATCTATTATAAAGAAAATCTCATTTTATTTTAGATACTTTCCTAGAGACATTATTGGTGGGAAGCTGATCTCTACCATAATTTTCATGTATTCCCTTGGCTTTATTATTCTTTTCTATAAAACATATTTGAAATTTGAATCTTATGAAACATTATAATATTGTATACTTCTACGATATGTCTTTTTAAAAATACAAAGTTTTCCAAATAAATGTTTATATTTTTCTCAATAAACTCTATAATCAAACATCCTTATCTTTTAATATATATAAATATATTATTTTATATCATATTTCTAAATTTATTTATTTTTTTCCACAATCCCTTTATATCTTTTACAGTATGTATAATTTTTTATGAATATAATTATAAGTTAAATTGCCAATATTAATGGGGTTTAAAAAATTTAAAATTAGTAAAACCCTATGAATTTTTTAAGAATTAAGATAGGGGGGGTATTTATAAATAATCAAGAATTTAATTATTATTATATTGGCCAGAATCAATTAAAATTAGCGTAAAAATAAATATACACACCCTGATTGGTTTAATTTATATGGAAAATTATTCGAGCCAATTGATTTAATAATTGGGCTAATCATTAAAATATTACTCCAATAATAATTAAATTCTTGATTATTTATAAATACCCTCCTATCTTAATTCTTAAAAAATTCATGGGGTTTTAATTTTATTAAAAAAAATATTTTTTTTTATTAGAGCAGATGTCTCATATTTTCTTGAAGTATTTCTTTAGAACTAGAGTTAAAAAACATTAATTGAACAATGAAAGATTAATAAAGATAAAAACATCAAGGATATTTGAAAAAAATTAAAAAAATGATAAGTTTTCTGGATATATACCAATAATAAAAAAAACATTTTACTATTTAATTTATGCTATTATCCCTTTATATTAAATAAAATTGATCATAATTTTTTTATTTGTTAGTTCTTTTAAATAATGTTATATTTTTTACCAGCCTATTTACTTTGGTTTTGACTGTATGTATTTTTTTGTTTATTGACAGTGACATAGAAATGTTAGCTCTTGTATACAGTCAAAAATCCCCAAAAAAATATGTTTTTTTTAATTTAAATATCTTTTCAAACTTGATAATTCTTATTGCAAAGTTCAAAATATTAAAGTAATAGAGAATAATTATAAAATATATATTTAATGAAAAATTGTTTATAATAAATTTTTTAGTGAAATGATTTAATTTAAAGATAATTGTATTTTAATTTTGTGGTATAAATTTCCTTAAACACGCAATTTTGTTTCCCATAAATGAAATTAATTCAAAAAGATCTTTACAATAGCTGAATTAAAATTTTAATATATTTTATCTACTTACATAGAGTAATTTTTATTCTAGTTAATAAATTTAATGAATTAATGAGAGCACATACTATATAGGAGATTATTTTGACTATATTGAATTATAATTTTCTTTAATCTAATTAGAATTATTAAATAAAAAGACATTCTACAATATATTCAATATGTTTAATGTCAAATTTTAACATCAGAATAAATAAATAATGGGGGGGAGTACCTGTTTCACCACCCCACTTTTAATATACAACATATTTATTTCAAAAAATTATAGTCCTGGTTAAATTTGGATTAGAAAATCGCGTATAAAGTAATAAAAATAATATTTAGTAACTCTTTAGTTGAGTAAAATAACAAATAAATGCATTATACTCATAAATTTCATGTTACTTTCACATAGGTTGTGTCACAAAATTAATTATCTTTATTGCACTATATAATTAAAATAAAAACGTTTTCGAATTGAATGATTTAATCTGCTTTTATCAAGGATTAATTGGTCTTTTCGAATTACATTAAGTTAATTTGATATATTAAATAGTATTTAATCAATTTAATCCTTGATAAAAGCAGATTAAATCATTCAATTTGAAAACGTTTTTATTTTAATTATATAGTGCAATAAAGATAATTAATTTTGTGACACAACCTATGTGAAAGTAACATGAAATTTATGAGTAAAATGCATTTATTTGTTATTTTACTCAACTAAAGAGTTGCTAAATATTATTTGGTCTCCACATTGGGCTTCTCGGCATATTTGTCAAACCAGTATTGCAAGGGAAGTCACGGGAAGATCTTTGACTGGGGGTGGCCAGGGGCACCACTCGATTCTCCATGTTTTTATCTACGGAGATGGGGTCTCCGACTTAGACATCTATGCTGAGGCCGAGATAAGTAGAGATCTTTATTTTGCGGACCCCCATATGGAATTGAGCGAGCGCTTTGAGGCATATTTCCTTAGTTATCGTAACGATGATGTTGACCAAATTAATATTAAACTTGCGAATCTCTCTCTCTTGTTGAGCTTTTCCTCTATGTCCAGAGCGCTTTCCTCTATCTTGTTGTGTGAGATGCCAGGGCGGATTCTTTAACTATCTAAAGGGGTTCAATAAAGATGGATTGCTCTTACTAATGGAGGAGCAGAGGAATCTTAAAGTAGTATAACGTGCGTGCTACGCTCGTTAGCGTCTTAACCAATGGGATCCCCATCCACTCTGGCACTTCAGAGCACTTAAACGACTTCTTCGCACCAAAGGAAGCAGGCTCAGATGCCAAGATAGTAAAAGTTGATCAATGTTAAGGAAGCAGCGAATATTAGACTTTCTATCTCTACTTCTCATTCATTCCCTGCGTTTATACGAACAGTCTCAACGCAAATGGAGTTGCTACATCATTCTCTTCCAGTACCCAATGCACCAAGGACTACTTGACATACGATAACACTAATCTTCCAGCTGCTTAAAGAGTCACAATTATTATCGGTCTTGCAAGAGATGGCCACCTTATCATTGGGCTCTGCAAAGCCACTGATGCTCTATGGCATCCATGTGATGTTAATGCTAGCAATTGTGTGATAATCGAAGGTACATACGTCTATGTCTCTACTCTCCTCTTCCCCTGCTTCCATGCCTGGAAGGCTCCCCTCTTGTAGTACTGGCCCATTGTTGTCACTACTGGAAGCCATTATTACTGGTCATATACTTCTCATCATCCTGGATTAGATTAATGTATAAGGGAGGTAGCCATTTAGAGCTGTGAGGCTTAATGTTCTGATTCAAATATCGTTCATTGATATAGCAGGGTTGATTAATTTCGGTTAGATTGAGAGTATAAATTTTAATATTAATTGTTAGTGTTTAATTGTATACTTATTTAAATTATAATAAATATCTATCATTAATTGTGCTATTTATTTATTATTAAAGATTCAATGTTGCCTTTTGTCACCTTTTTTACATGGGGTTTTGGGGTTTTATATAAAATCATCTTATAGCCTGATGATAATGTTAATGAGTCTATTTGTTTTAAGCAATCTGCATAATTGATGATATTATAAAAATAATTAATTTATACATTAGGAACTCAAAGGCCCCCGGACATGAAAGAGTTAATAACATTAAATAAAAGACTGATACTTTTAATTTAATATTAAGATTTAAAATACTATTTATCTACTACCTCTTCATTGTTAATTTTTTCCACTTCTATTAGTTTTATTACTTGCATCTCTTAATTGATATTACCATATTGTCATTCTTTGTAAATTATATTATTGAAGGTGATTAACCTTAATAAAGTCCCTTTTTATTAAAAAATTATGTTTCTAGAGACATTAAATGTTTAGTTACAATTTGTTTTTGTGTGATTTAGTTGTTTTTTATTGATCAGCACAATGCGTTACAATATTAGAGTAAATATTTTTAACAATTCAAAAGTTAATTATCAAGCCATCATTATTATACTCAGGCATATTTATATTTAATTCAAGTTTCCAAAATAGCAATTTAAAATGTTTTTATAAAAAAGATGCTGCTTGCAAGCTCTGCCAGTATAATATATAATGAATGCATAATTTATATTACATATGTCGATAGATTCAATTTTCTTATATCAATTCGTAAATTTTAGAGTTTAATTTTTACTCTGATTATTAAGTAGAATCTATCTTTTAGTTTTTATCATTAAGTGCCTATAAATATTTAAATTAACTAAATACAACATCTAGCATCGGATATTTAAAATATAATTTTATTGGATGTCTTTAGCATCCTTAACATTTTCTTAAGTTATTTTAAGTAGCTTCACTTGTATAATCTTTATAAGATTTATCATTGTATTCTTGTAACTTTTCGTTGCTCTAATTCGAGTTAACATCTTCAAAGTAATTTATTATTTCTTATGAAACTTAAATTTGTATTATACCTTTTGCTTTTATTACTGTTGTAATTTCTACCAACCTAATTGCTATCTAGCTATTCTATTCTCTTGGCATAATCTCTTATGTCCCTTCTATTTCATTTAATTCATTTACTTATTTAATTGAAATGGAGTATATTTACTTAATATGACTTAAGTTTTCCAGTTAATGTGGGAGTTTAAGTCTTGCCCTTTATACACATTCGTGCTCAATTGTCTTTTTATATATCCTAATTAAATTATCTTTTTAACTCAGGAAAAATAATAATTCATATGAAATTTTATTTTCATTATCTCAGGAGTTAGCATAATTAATGAAACCATAATAAGATTGATTTTCTCCGCTAAATAATACCTATTATATATTAATAAGCTTAATTATTAAGCTAAACTCTAGTCTTGGTATAAAGATTAACATCTTTAGAGTGGATTATTTTAATTTCTTACTTTAATTTAATTAATTCAATAGTTTTTATTCGCTAATAACTTGATCTAATTGTTAACAATATGTGAAAATATTAGATCTTATTATTCTTTTTTTATTTACACATATGTGTTTATGATTATTTAAATTATTTGCTTTGTTATAATTGATTTTGAAATGATATATTCAACTATTTTGGAATAATTTTATGATTGCTATGTCATTTTCAGGAGTAATCATTTAAATAGTTAATCAATTTGTTCCTTTATCTTTTAAAAAGAATAATAGTCAGTTTAAAGTTACCATACTAATTAAATACATGTAAGAGTATTAAATAATTAATAATAATTTAACATTTTTAAGAAGAAAGAGTTTCTCCTTATATAAATTTGTTTAGATTTATCAAAAGTTCTACTAATTTTTAAAAGTCATATTTTTATAGAACCTTTACTTTAAATTTTACATTTACGTTATAAATCAGAAAATTTTAAACCATCAATTATTCACCATTTTGAATAAAAGTTTTATTGGCATATTCAATTAGTTCCAGAATATTTCCATTTAAAAAATTCTATCTTAAACCTATTTTAAACTATTATTACTGCTAAAACTTTTTATAATTTATCATGCTATTTATTTCACCAGAAATCTTAGAATTTTATTCATAAATATTAGCAAAAGTGTTTAAAGGAAAAAGATATTACTCAGAAATTATAATTTATAGGAATAATTATGAACAATCTGATAGATTATTATTTTTAAAAGTTAAGTAAATCAAGTGTTTAAATAAAAACATAAAACATAAGATACTAATGAAAAGTTGTTAAATTTATATTTAAGAATAAGCACTTATAAATCCAATCCATCATTTTTATTACTTTACCAAAAACATCAAATTTTAATACTTATATTTTAGAATTTATTTTATTGACTTTTAATAATAATCCTAACGAATATAGCAAATTGTTCATAAAGAGGCTATATATGATTGTATTTTAGCGGCACTTAACTTATTAAATGGTAGGTAGATAAGACAAGTATGATAAAATAATATAACATTTAAAATATTTTGTCGACAAGGATTTAATATGATGCAGATTCTACTGGCTATGTTGATTTGTAATAAAATTACATTTAGAAATAGTAGTATATCTTATACTTCTTAGATTCATTGAAGATTAATCGTTTTAATAACCACAAATCAAAATTATAATTGATGATGCTTATTTATATATTTTTTTACTAAATAAATATGTAGTAGTCCCTCAATAAGTCTTGAGGTAAGTGTATTATAAATAATTTCCCTTGCATAATATGAACTACCTTATATTGAGATATGACATATTAACCCTGCATTCTTGATATGAATTTGATTTTAATCTTAGATTAAATAGAAAAGAGCAAGAGCAATCAGTCTTTTTTATTTATTTATTCTTAATTATTTTTGTTTATATCAATCCTCATTTCCTAAATTAAAGAACATTTTGTTAATTAATTTAATTTTATACTAATAGAGTGAGTAACTATAAGATAGTTTATCATTATTTATCAAATTTTAATTAATTAATTATTTCGAGAAATGGAGTTTCACCTGTTTAACAATCGGACGCCATTGAGAATGTCAAGGCTAAGATTCAAGACAAGGTAAGTTTTTATTTCCATGCTATTTACAGTTATTCCTGAACTGTAGGTCTTGACTGAGTCGGGCTTGGCTGGTCTTCAATGAATTCTACCCTTACTCAATCGGATGCTGGAGACTCGGTATAGTACAGTGTGGCAGTTCAGGTTTTTGGCACAAAAGCCAGGAGATTGGGGGAGTCGAACAGCCTGCTACCACTTGAACTACAAGTGCAAGTCCTAGGTGGCCATCTCCCAGGACAAGCCAAGCTCTACTCATTATATTTATAATAATATTAAATTTATTATGAAGAATTAAATATTAATGAATAATTCAAATATTTATTATGAGGTAACACGAATAATTTTTCTTCCTTACGTTTGTCGATAAAATACTATATTTTATAGAAAACAATAACTACTAAATTTACGGCTTATTTTTGAAATTTTAAAAGCTTCTGAGGTAAACTGAGGAAAAATGAGTGTATTGCAATTATAGTTGAAAGTATAACCTAATTTAGTTATTAAAATTTCTAAATAATATATCCAAGTAATATTGAGAATCAATTTCAATAAGTAAGCACTGAGGTCATCAATTCACCTCTATTAGATAGTTTTTACTTGATGAAAGTTTCAAGATTACATATTACAAAAGAGTAAAAGTAAATAATAATTAAAATGTCGTGATTTTGTCTCTACTTCTATTGATAAATCCGTACATCAATGATTCAACCAACACTTAAAAAGTTTGACCTTTTTAAAAAAATTAAAACATTTTGATAAGTTTAAACTGCATTAAGAACAAAGTTCCACTTAAAAGTAAGATTTATTTTTTAAGAAAATGTGATAGAATTTTTTCATCTGCAAGAGATATTTTATGCACTTCGGAAAAATAAGGTGTCTCTACACTCATTTTCAGTCTAGATTATTTGAATGTTAATTTTAAAATTATATATATCTTTGTTTACTAATTTATGCTTTAGTAATTTTTACGGTAGCTTTACAGATTCAGAGATATAGTTGAAATGGAAACACTATATTTTTAAACAAATTATTTTAGTTTTGTAAAATGATTTTATCTTTTGTGTGGACTCGTAGTGGTTCAAGCAAATAACAAATCTTTGTAGGATCTTAACATTTCTTTTTTTAATGTGCCATGAACTTTTTCTATTAATACATTAAGAGAACTAGAATTGATCTTCATTTTACGCTTAAATAAGTAGATTTCACATAAAACATTTATTTGCTTGCGAAGAATAATAATAATCTTGAATATTACTTCAGTAAATAATATAAATTTTTTATAAGTTCAATCAACGCTATACTTATCTTGACATTTCCTCAAAAATTAATCAATATTTATAAGGAATTCTCTCTTCAAATATATTATGCATTTAATTCATGAAAAATTTAACTAAGTTTGAATGTATATATATATATATATATTAAAAGTTTTTGTAAATTAATAATTATGTTTAGCTGGAAACAATATTACGCAGCAATTACTCAATTGTTTTGTATATTTATCTAATTTTATTATTAATATTTAGTCAGAATAATATTGATTCATTGAGAATTGATAGAAGATTTAAATCTTTTTAATTAATCCATAAAAACCTACAAAAATAAGAGGACTAAATTATATTATTTACTACAATTTAACAATAATTTGAATCGAAAATAAACCACTGATTCATGCTGGTATTTGGTGAAAGATTAAAATAATCACAGTTATAGATATAAGTTTAGTTTATATTTTACTGATATATATATATATATACTTATAGAAGATTAAGAAGTAAAAATATCATTTAAATGACAATTACTGGCAAAATTAAACTAATTAAATACTGTTGTTGTCCAATATCTTTTTGATAATAAACTTAAGTAATAATTAAGAATATTCAAATATTATAATGAGCTATATTTAAAAAAAAGAATATAATATTTGAATTTAATTGCCTCGTAATGTTAATATTTTAGTCAATAACATTAGATTCGAGATATTAATATTTTTAATTATTTTTTGCCTTTGCTCATCTCTTATTTATAATATAAATAATTAATCATTCTTTTCAACTTTAATCTTAAATGACAAATTCACTTTACTGTCTCATATACTTCTTGATCCTACTTTTTCTTTGCAATCATTACTTATTTATTATAAGTAATTATAAAATTAATTAAAATGACGGCAAAGGTTATCTAGAATACAAAAGAGCACTAAAATTTTTGGAAAGCTTGTTGACTACAGCTATATTAGTGAAGTCAAATGCTTTCATCTCAAGAATATTAGTCATAAATTTAACACGTATTCCGTGAAAATGTGTTAATTATTACTCTATGGACTTTTAAATGAACTAAAACTCAATTTTGAGATCTCTTGATGATAAGATTAAGATTAGGATTATTAATCTTCTTGACTATATAATTCAGGAAAACCTAAGAGATTAATATTGCATGGTTTAAGACCCTGTGTTTATTTTTTGGATTTATAGATTATGTTATTTGTGTTAAGTATTCTATATAGTTCAATGGAATTCTACGACATAAAATTCAAGTGTAAATGGAGCCTTCTGCTAAATTAATAGTTGCAGGAAAATATAGAGTTAAGAATCATTTAATGGTCTCCTTAAATTAAGAAATTAAATAAACTTACTATAAAAAGCAATGAAATAGGATTATCCAGACTATAGGCAACTTGCCACAATATCTAGGTTAAGGAAAACCTTATAGCAGATGCCAAAAATCAGCCTAACCACTAACTCTTTTCAATTGGAGTCACAACAATAACACTGATTTGAGTAGCAAACATACAAGACCACAGTCATAATTTACCATTAGATATCCCTGGCAAGATCTATTTTCTGTTAATGTCTTCTTAGGAAATGAATATAATAACTAAATATTATACCTTAAGCACAAAGGCTCATTGATTAAATTCAAAGATCATCCTGTGTTGAGATCAACGAAGAAAGTATAAGCTAAAGTCAAGAGCTTAATCAGTAAACTAGATAAAAGAAAAATAAAAATTTATTTATCCAAGATTAGTACAGTAAATCTAAACTATTCCAACTAAGTATGGGTGGTTATTATAATTACACAATAGTTCTAACAACAATCAGTTTAATAGAGTGGACTATCAAAATTAATTATATGTGTGCATTTTAAAACAACTGGTTTACTCTAATAATTGTAAATGATCTAAAGAGAAATTACTTTTTTTATGTTAAAACTTGAAGTTAAGATCTCAATGAATCGTACTTTTGAAGAAATCTTAATTCATTAAGACCACATTGGAAAAAATTAAGTTAGAATTAAACTTGCCAAATATATATATGAAAAACAATTCCTCTCTTATTGATAGAGATGAAGAGTAGGAAACGAGTTAGATAAAATTATAATCTTATTCAATTAAAAATAAAGTAGTAATACTGAAATTATCTTCGGTTATATTAATTTATTTTGAGGAATTCATTTATGCCTGACGATAAGTTCAAAGCGAATTATAAAAAAGAATATTATTTAAAGTTAATTAGAATTTGAATGCAGCTTTTAAGATCAGTTTTTAAGTTAATTATAAAAGATAAATTCTAACAAATAAACAAAAACTAAAGAATAATCTTGATTAAAAATCACAGACCATCCTAGAAAATGCCTAAACATCCATTAGAAATGATAAGATTTGTGAAAAGAAACGAGACATATAAACATAAAAATTACGAAATCAAATGTGGAAAAATATGAAGTTGAAGCTGGAAGAAATTAAGAAGATAAGTAGATATAGTCCTTGCACTATTGAAAATCATTTTGAACTAGTGTTAAACTAGAACAATTACAAAATTGCAATTATAAAAGTTAATTGCTTTCTATGAATAAGAATCAATCACTCTAGTAGTCTAATCAAAATACACTGCACAGTATTTTTTAAAGTGTAAATCCACTGATTGCTCACAGTATAAAATTCACATATTTTAAACTTTATATATCTATTTTATTGGTTAATAATATTTCGATTTGGGAATATTATTCGATGCATTTTGATTTAATTGAAAATTCCTTATTAATTTATATATTTCCACTATAACTCAATTTAAAATTTCACTACAGTACTTAATATGAAAATAAATAATTTATTTTTAAAAAATGGGTATAATTCATTTGTATATAAGACATCAGCTCAATTAGAAAAATTGAGAAATATAAAATATTATGCAAGATTTAGAATCTCTTTTGATAAGAAGCTTTTTACAAAAAACTGATCTATTCTTTACTTTGTTAATTGGTAAGCTATTTATGTTAATTATTAATAAATTTAATAAAATTCTTTTACTATTTTTATTATTTCCTTTTTCTATCTATTACCATTACTATATTTAAGATTCAATGCATGCAATTATAAAAGTAGTTCCTATTTTTTAATAGCGTACCCTCATAAAAACAAATTAATAGCTTTTTTTTAATAAGAACTTTTACTTCCTTGTAGCTATCTGACACTTTAATTCATTTACAGTCTGTGTAATATTCAAATATCAGTAGAATTCTTATAAAATATTCAACTGTAACTGATTAACATTTGAAATTGTGAGGCAATTAGTGGATATAACAGCACTAGTAATGGGATTAAACACATTTGAAGCAATGTAAGTTCATTCAACAGATTACCAATGATATCTAGATAATTATTATAAGGAAACAATGATACTAATTGACCATTTTCATATAACTTAATGAATTAATAATAGTATAACATATTTATTTATATGCTAAGTTGTCAGTTTAAGTGAATGAAGAGAAAAATAAGAAAAAATTAAAAGTATAGAAGGCCTGAAAGTCATCTGTAAGGTGCCGAGAGATGATGAATTGCAGAGGCTTTATACTTTACTGAGGATCATTTCAAGTTCTTTCTTAAAACAATCAGATAAATCTATTCCACACTATAACTTATTATTGATTATGATTAAATGGTTCATATATCATTCAGCAAATATAATAATATAAGTATTTAAATGTTTAATATATATATATATGATATGAAGAGATTTCACTATAAATTATCAAGATTAAACACAGTAAATCTAATTTCAGGTGGATTAAGAACACTCGAGAAGAGTCTTTCTGAAAGGCAGGAAAGCTCTCTCTGCTACTACTAGAGTTAAAGTGATAAAAGAAGTGGTAATTACTGCGTAAATTTTCCTGTAATTTCGAACTTTAAAAGCTATACAGAAGCACTGATTTGTATAATCAAAGGTAAAAATAATTTATAATATATTGCTTAAGCGTTTTAGTTGTTGAAGTTATATAGTTATATATTTTTAATTAGTTAAATATATAAACATATATGTTTTTAATTAGATATTCCTGTGGATTTATTTCAAAATCAACTAGCAATGCTTCATAATCTATCATGCAACTAACTTCTTAGATTCTTTCGAAGCTACCGTGAGGATGTCTTCAAGAGCTTTGAATGTAAATGCAGAGGAGTGGAAATGACACTCATTCTATGCAGAGTTTCATCAACTTTAGACAGATTAACATCAACATAGAATATAATATATTTATTATGCTTAATTATTCAATTTAATGAGTATTTTTATCTAATTTATGACAAATAGCAATATTAATATAAGTGGGATAGTGAAGATGAAGATAATGATAAAGCCTTTGGAATTGGGAGATGCTGATGATGAAGCACTTAACAGTAGTGGAAGTAAAAGACTTGAAATTGCAGTAACAAGTAGGACTTAACATGAAGAAGTCAATTCCAGTGAGGTAGGAAATGATAATAGCAGCGATATGAGTAGTGTGCTTAGCTAATCTTGATGAGTTTCACTAATAAGTAAAATAAGCTATTTTGTAGAGTAATTAATAAATTAAGATCATTATGATATTGATAAAATACATTCGAATCGGGGAAATGTAAAAATTAAAATACAAAATTAATTATATAAATATTTACTGCTGATGTAATGTGTGAATAGTCTTTTTTTAGAAATTGGGTCAAAATGCGAGATTTTTTTACAAAGTGGTCACTTTTACATATATTTGTAGATAAAATTGACATTTATTATTATAATGCTATCTTAAATGACCATTGTAGAGATTTATTGCCAAAATGGCCAAATTTTGTGTTTTTGACTAAGATTGATATGTCTTTGTTTATGTCTGTCATATATTTGTAGAATCGCCATAAAGTGATCAAAATGCATTGATACAGCCAAATTGTCAAAATTAGGTGTCAAAAGTGAGATTTGTTGTTGGCAATGACCATTTTAGGGAAGGTTGGTCAAATTTTCGAAAAATCAAGGTCTTTAGTCTGAATCTTGCATTTTTAGTCACTTTTCGCAAAATTATGGTGACCAAAATCCCATTTTGAGCAGAGATGTCAAAAATCTTGAAAATCTCTTATATTGGTCAATGCTGTCAAAAATTGCGAGGTTTTAGAGTTCTTGATTGCAGCACTGTCTATAAAAGGATACTGATCAAAACAATTGAGCAGAAGTTGGAAATTTGCTAGATTTTCACTGCATTCTCAAGAATTCGAAAAGTCTGATGCTTAGTTTATCTCCTCCCTCGCATAATTATGCAATTCTTGAAATAGTTGTATTTAAAGCGAGATTTTAATAACTATAGCCAAAGTTGCTCAACTCCTCTAAATTTCACTCTGAGATTATAGAAAATTGCTATTCAGAGTGTAGTCATGTGGAATTGGATGATACTTGCCAAGAATTCATAAATATCTGAGAAGACTTGTAAGAACTGCGAATTCAAGGGATCCCCATAAATATTTGCATTGATTATGATGACAGTTTTAGTAGCTGTAGTATTAGCAGCAGTAGTTGTAGTTCAGTAGTTTTGTGATGCAAGAATTATATGCACTTATAGAATTTTAATTTTAAGGTGCAATTCTAAGTTTTGAGTAGAATCTCAAACAAAGCCATACCTCAGAGTATGTATCCACTTTTTTATGCTAAATGCCCAAAGTCCTCTAACATCATCCTCGCTCATATTTTTGATTATCTCTTGGATTCGCTTGACAAGCTGCACTCTATAATTTTTAAAGAGCAATATGCTTACTTGCTAATGATGTTCTGCTGCTTGAGGTTCTTTTTTATGTATGCAAACAACTATTCGATTGGGTTGAGCCAGGGCGAGTATTCTGCGTTGAAAAGAACATTGACTTTGAAGCGACGAGCAGTCGCAAGCATCTCTGAATATTTATGAATTATCGCATTATCCATCAAGAGCACCACCTTCTTATTGCATAAATCTTTGTCAGTTCTTATACTTCTTAGCGTCTGATAGATAAAGTTTTCGAATAGTACTGAATCGAATCCTCCTTCAATTATTTGAGTCGAATACCACTCTATCAACTGCAATTGCAGCTATCAGACTCATAGAGTATTGCTATCTCTTAACTATTTATTTTTCAATCGACAACTGCCTTGCTTTCTAACCATAATTACCTAAATTGGCAAGCATTTCCTTTTGATATTGTGAGATTGGTTTGTAGTTTAAATTAAGCTGGCTTTGATCTGACAACAATGCAATGGGTTTGATACCATCCTTTGATTCTTCAAGTTGGCTCTGATTTGGTTATAGGTCACCTATAAGAGAGGTTGAATAAATTTTAGAACGATAGCAGAG
>ARYC01011451.1:0-16540 GCA_000711775.1 Oxytricha trifallax
AGCAGATAGTTGAGGGTATTGAAGAGCTTAACAATCTTGGATATGTTCATAGAGACTTAAAGCCAGAGAACATCATGATGAACTTTCAACCTCTTAGAGTTTATATAATCGATTTCAACAGAGCTCAAAGAATGCAAGCCTCTGCAATAGGTAATGTATATGGTACCCTTAAATATTTCCCAGAGATAAAATTGGAGAGACTGAGACAATTAATGGGATATCTGGGCTCTATGAGTAATAATTACAGAGAGCGATATGCCAAGAAACAATTACTTTAGTTGCAGGTGAGAGAGTTTCCAAGTAAAGAATCAAGCAATATCTCTTTAAAAATTAAATAAATGGAGGTCTCAGAGAACTTTCATACTCATCTATTATCAAGCAAAGTTAAGAGAATTAATTAACAATAGAAAAAATCAAACATTAACTTAGTAAGATAATATTCAGAGAACTGCCACATGACTCTAAGCTTTATGTTTGTGTGAAATATTTTAAAAAATTTGCTTGTTTTACTCACTTAAATTACTAATATTTAAACATTAAACCCTATTAAAACTCTAATAAAGTAAGCATTAATAGTCTACTTTTATCAATAAAAAACTCAATCTACTTAAGAGGTTTTGTGGTTTTGAATCTCTAACCAAGATGATTAATCTCTTATGGTTGATATTCAGTCCCCAAAAGTCTTTAATTTGATTTTTAGTGAATTGATTTGTAGGGTATTGCTAGGGTTTTTTTTAGAGGAATTAGTCGAATTTATAAAATGAGTATATTAATAAGAGACATTTATGCTCTATTCATAATAAAAAATACTTAGATTTACTTTTTAAGTTTAGGTATGAAATGAGCATTAAAATGGACTAGATCCAACAAGAGCTGAATTGTAAATCTATAGAAAAGCTCTTACACAGGGTTGCTTCAACTGTTATTTATCATTGCTCGTTCACGATACGGATTTCAAATTTGACTCATAAAAATTTCCTCAAAGAAAATAAAAATTCTCACAGCCACATTGACAACTTCTACGACTCAAAGACTTTTAAGTATTTGGCAAACTTTCCACTTGACTAGCGAATTGTTTTAATGTCTCCTAAAGTGCTCAACTCTAAATTAACCATCGCTAATATATAGGGGAAATGGTATTACTTTAAAAGTTCATGAAAAAGAAGAAATTAA
Source organism: Oxytricha trifallax (assembly GCA_000711775.1). Taxonomy (NCBI): domain Eukaryota; phylum Ciliophora; class Spirotrichea; order Sporadotrichida; family Oxytrichidae; genus Oxytricha; species Oxytricha trifallax. Next base: position 1,174 of record ARYC01011451.1, read on the forward strand.
TTTATTAAGAGTCCCATTTATAGTAAAATTCTAAAAAATATTTATGATTAAATTCAGGGAGATTCTGTTGATAACAGCATCTGATTTATAAACTAATTAAGAAAACTGTGTTGACCTTTATTAAAAGATAACATAGAAATATTTGACCAAAATGTACAGGTTGTTCCTCTTACAATTTTAGCTGGCTTTAGGTAAGATTCTTTTTATAAAAGCTTTTTAATTCAATTATTTTAAATTTTGTGGGTGAAGTATATAGAATTCTTGAATAAGGTAAGAGATAGCTTTTGAGAGTAAGAGATCAATACGTTTGCTGATATACTATCTTTTAATAAGACTAAAGAATCTAAGAAAGCTTATGAAGATATAAAGATTACTCTTTTGTAAAACGTTCCATATAGTCCTTTAATTAATAGAATGGAATTCTACTGGTGCTAGAAACTACCAGAATATTTTAATTGTCTTAAATAAAAATGCGGATTACAATAAGAAACGTTTGATTTATCACATAATGAGCTACTGCCTATAGATACAGTGATTTGATACAAAGTATTTTCTAGAGAATAAATATTTATAAGACGAGATTATCTGCAAGAGAAGGAATAATGAATGTTTATTTTATAATTAATTTTTATAATTTATAATTACTTAAAATTTCAACGAGCTCTTAAATGGATTTTTCTTATCTTTCTATTACTTCCTGTGCTTAGCTGAAACTCGTGTTTCAACTCATTAGTTATCGCCAGCATCGGTATTAATTTCATCTCGCTTTTAATCTTTTTCAAAGCCTTATGATCTTTCATGGATTTTGAATAACTTTCCCTCTGTGATACTTTTCTTGTTCTTTCATTAGGAATTATTAACGATAAATGATAATATTGTAGAAATATATTTGAATTTGGAAAAAAAAATTGTAATTAAATATAATATTAAATCAAAATAATACAGATAGAGTTAACCAGTTTAAAAGATTTTAGGCTCATTCGATAGAGAATTTAAAATTAGCTTGACTTTATTATTGTCGGTACACCTATATCGCATCCCTGGAGCGAGATAACTTGAGTTTAATTTGGGCATTAAAATCAACTAAACAAATCACAAAAAATTAAAATCACATTATCTCGCTCCCGGATGCTATTGAGGTGTACCACCTATAGCGAAGTCTAGCTGATTTTGAATTCTCTTTCAAATAAGTACCATATTGTCTAGGTTTCCAGAAAGTTAACTGCCACGGATTATTATATTTAATTAATTAATATAAATTATTTTACCAAATCGAATGTATTCCAACAATAATAATGTTTCTTAAACTCTCCCTTATTCGTGAACTTTTTTTCTTCATTTCTTCAGGATTTATAGAATGGCATTTTTTGTGAGCTTCTTCCATTATTTCTCAGAGACAACTATCTCAAAGTACCAAGAATACCAAAAAAGAAATTTCTTTCTGGAATTTTTCTAGATAATTATTTCTTGGGAGTAAGGTTAGAACTAATTATTCGTCTTAAATAGCATTCTCTTAGAGTTTATTGGCAGAAATATCTGTGTAGATATGGATCTCTATCAACTTAACAATATGTTTTTAAAAGTTTTTTTCTTATCACACACAGATTATTGTTTACGAATTACAGTTTTTTCGGACCTTCCAAAGTAGAAAAAAATAAACCAACTTGACTAGTTGTTTATGTAAATGATATATGCTTACAATCTTGATCGATAAAGACAGAAAAATTAATAAATTTCTGTCCCCTAGAAAAAAAAGATGAATCTCTGCCCTTTAAAATACTTTTTATCTATTTCAATTGAGTTTTTAGATAGATATTATTATTTTATCATAGGTACTAGGGTCTCCTGGATAATATTTTGTTAAATGGTATATTTGGACAGTAGCTGCAAAATTAAGTCTTAATTTTTTCTAAGCATGAAAAATAACAAACTATATTAACATAGAAACATTTAAATTAAGCAGATGATTTTTAAGAAATTAAAAGCATTTTAAAGATGATAATTGTGAGAAGCTCCAACTAACCTAGGTAAACATTATGGCAACCTTTACCAACTAAAGAGATCAAGGTTCATGAGATTCATTCAATAAATAATAGAAGATAATATTTTAATTTACATTAATTGATCATTAAAATGTATTTAAAACCTGCTTTTCTCTGCTTCCCAAAAATCTAAATTATACAATACAAAACAAATAAATATTTTCTAATAAAGAGGTTTTGATTACATATACCTTATTTCCAAGTCTTAAGCTCTAGGTATTTTATAAATAAATAAAAGTAAAGACTTGCAATACCTTATCATGAATGTTATCTTAAGATTAACTAGCATCATTCTAAAAGTATTGCTATTTTAAATAAAATAATAATTTTTAGAAATTTGAGTTTGAAGTACATTCCGTCAAGAGGGTTTATCAGGAAGTCTCTATTAAATCTTCTTGGATCAAGAAATTGTTGGCTCTTTTATATATAGTCCCATAGATCTGAGAAATTTTATTCTTATGAATCAAGTTCTTGTTCAGGTATGCTTGAGTATATAAGTAATAGCACCACTCCAATCCCTCCTTATCCCTACACTATACAGAGATATCCCTTCCAACCACTCCCTATATCCTTGTCTCACTCTAATTAAGGATTTACTCTTCGACCTATTAAAAACCCTTTTTTTAATGATTATTTTTATTTTTTCCGTCGACTTTTCTTGCACAAAATGCTGTTTGTATAGAACTTAAATTCAAAGTTATTAAAGTTTCTTAATGAACATAATGTTAATTATTATGGATTACTTAGATTTTTGGAAATTAAAATATCTTAAATCAACTTCATTCGTCATAATTAAAAAAATTAATTTGACTATGCTTTAATTCTGATGAATCTTTTGCAATTATAAAATATTTTTTTAATAAAAAGTCAAAACCATAAATGAAAATATTTTAAATATGATTAGGGAAGTTGATTTATGAAATATCAATTTTAAAATACAAGTTATGCATAATAATAGATATAAAGCTTAATAAGCAATTCTTATTAATATTAATATAAGTTCTATTCTCATAGCATCTTTTGCTAGAATAGTTGAAGGATTAAGTTAATTTAATAATGACGTGTTTTATATAACCAAGAATACTATGAATGAGTTCGATTCACCGTATTTGAAGAATATATCAAATAAATAATGTTTTTAATTGGTTGGGAAAGGAGTCCCTCTTTAGAGTGGGGGAGTCTCGATGTAGCGTGGGGAGTGGTATCTCTGTTAGAACATATATATTTATATATAAATGGTATTATGAGCGACTAAAAAGATAAGGTATTTTAATTCAAATTATTTATTTTTATATTAAATATAGTGAAATAAATTTTTATCCTTCCCTTTTAAAGTTTCTAAGATTTAGGTTTAGATTTCTAAAACACATTTTATATACTCAGATTAACTTTTAACTACAGTTACTTTGCTGTCATCTATTGTATTTTTCTTAAATAAAATAGAAGATAATTTCCATTTAATTTTGAATGATAATAAAAGTTATTGTCTATTTCAATTATAACTTCTATGGCCTTCTCTATTCTAACTATTCATGCTGCTATCTATCCTTTATAATAAATCAATAAATTATTATTTAGGTAAAAATGTAAATTAAATATTCCATCATTTGAATAAATTAAAATGTAAAATCTTTTAAAAATGTAATTATTCTCTCTTTGCCAAATTGCTTAATCAATTTTTTAAAAAAATTAAAATTAAATTGAATTGATGTTATAAAACTAAAGCTAAGCGAAAATTATTTTTTTTATATAATCTCTAGATATTATTAACATAATTATATTGCGTGGTACATATAAAGTGAAGAAAGAGCAAAAAAAACTATACTATAAGCTGTTAATTTAATCCCCAGTATTTATTTCTGTAAAATATTAAATAATTATAAAAAACATAAATATTATAACTTAATTGATCACTTTCAGAATCCTAACGTTGTTATTACTCATTATTATCTATTACTATTTCAGGTTCTTCATGATTTATTTGGCTATTTTTAATGTTAAAAATGTTGGAAATCGCTTTATTATTAAAAAAACACAACCTTTTCAAGTAGTTTAAATTATTTAAATAATTCTAAAATAATTATCTTCTAGCAATTTTTATATAAAGAATATAGAATAAAATTTCTTTAATTATTTTTTAAGAAAATATGAATTCATTTTTTGAAATTTAAAATTAAAAATGCCTCTATAATCATAAATTTATTTGAAAACCCAAACACCTTTTTGAGATTTATATGTGTTTTTTAATGAAATGAGTAATGTTAGGGATTAGGGTTTTTTTGGGGTTGATTGTGATTTTGTTTAATATTAAAAAATTAATTCTATAATATATCATTTATAAATTTTTAATTATTAAGTCATTAATATTCGATATGCTTTGTTTAGTTAATTCAATTAACTGATATATCTATAAAATTTCAATTTCAATATTTAAAGTTCTTTACTTATAATTTATATACTTCCATTATATTTTTTTGTTTTTAGAGATTCTTAATTTAAGTGCTACTAATATTTTTATACTTAATTACTGCCTTCTACTTTTATTTAATTTATAATAGAAGGTTTCCTATTTAATAAAATTACTGATTAACTAGTGATATTTTGATGGAATTTTTAAGACTTCAATATGTTTCTTAATAGTAGACATTTTAATTGATCTTTAATAAGATGCCTATATTTAATAGGTGCTACATCTATAAGTGATTTTGGAAATACATTTTTATCAGATTGCATTACATTTAATTTTTTTTGCAATTACTTCATATTAATGGGTAAAGTGCAGCAATTATATAAAAAATCACTAGATTATCCAGTATTTTAAATTTATTTTTTTTCAGAACTTAGTAAGAATTTTTATAATTAATTTATTACAATCCTATGTCAACTCTTTTTGAAAAAAAAATAAAGTAATTTTCAAATAATTATTGAATTTATCAAAAAATATTTTGGTAGAATGTCAATTATTACTAATGACTGACATACTTTGCATATAAAAATCATTCGTAAAATTGATCGTTTCTGAAAAAAAAAATGAATAAATAAAACAATGTTTAAAAATAAAAGATTTCCTTTTAAATTTTATAACAATACATCAAACCTTCTTTACATATAAGGTGTGCAAAAAAGGTTTTTTGAAAAGAATTAAAAAAACATGAAAAAATTGCTTCATAATTCAAAGAAACCCTTTTCCCAAACAATACCGATATCAATAAAAACACATTTAAACTCATTAAGGGGTTTTGAGGTTTTATTGTGAAAATGTTAGTGTTGCCAATTTCGAGGATAAAGAATTTGTTATTTTAATTATTTCAATGATTAAATATTAATTTTAAGAGCAAAAAATTTGGTAACATTTATTAATAGCCTAAGTTAAATTATTGAAATATTGATTTATTAATGTTTTTCTGGTATTTCATTATTTATGGGGAATATTTTATTGAATAAATTTGTTGAAACATTGAATAGTATAGTTATGGATTATTTTTCCATTTTTTTGAATATTTAATCTTAAGATGTTTAATTTAAACAAATGAGATGCTCAAAAGTGCTTATTAAATTATCCTATTTTATTTTCATTTAAAAATATTTTAAGAGCAACTATACAAATATCAATAATAAATAAAAATAAATAATGAAAGAAGTAAGGGTTTATATTGTATACTATGTCCTTTTCCTATGTGATCACAATTCCATCGTGATATACTTTTATCAAATTGTGGAAGAGCTGCAGTATTGGAGGATTTAAAATTTAATAATTCCAAATTTTTACTTTAAAAAAAATTAATGAATAGTAGCTTTTAGTTTTTATTCTGCTCAAATTTTTCTCTGTCGAGCTTCTAACTAAATCTCGCAAAAGTATAGACAATACCTAGAGTAACAACCACATATGTGTTGAAGCAATTTTATTAACAATTATAAATTAAAGAATTATTTAAATAGTTTACTTTAATATTATGATTAAGCGAACGTATCTAAAGTTATCATCTATCCAGGTATAGGTCCTAGCAAAAGCATAGGTCGTTTTAAATCCTTATATTTCGTTAGGAAATATCGAAAATAATATAATTTTTAATAATTAATTAGAAGAATTAAAAATTAATTATAAATTTAAATAAAAATCATACAAAATAAATGGCATTTTTAGTTATGAGTAAGTATGATATGAGAGTTGCTCTTTAATCATAGCTCACAAAAGCGGCAGAAACCATCACTACTGGAATTTTGATATATCCATCAACTTCAACAGATCCTGAATTCAAACTATAAATAATTTTGAATTCAAACTATAATAATTTTAATATTATTTTAATCTGTAAAAAGCTATTCTTCGGCTTCATTTTTATTTTTAAATAAAAATTTTATTTTACCGTATTTATTATAAGTGTTATCTTGCCTAATTTTTGTCTATAAATATTTTAAGCAAATTGTAGTTTGATTATTTATTATTCTTCGATTATAATGTGAATGCTTTTTAATAAAAAATAACTTTAATAATTTTGATTAGTTAATAAATGAGAGAAAAAATTTCGAAATAAATATTCCATGGTGGGAAGTTTGCTGCTCCATACATAAAAATATATAATTTTTATAAATTTTTCAAATTTTTTATCATTTATTATGTTCTCATAATTCAAATATTAACATCAAGTATTATTTTTTCATGATAAAATTCAAGTATTTTATCAAAGTTATATACATTATTAATTAAAATAATATGTTCAATTTATTTCACAATATGTAATGACTAAATGGATAAATATAAACCTTGAAATTATATTTAAAATGTTTTATATATTGGGTTATGGTATAATATAAATTTAAATGTTAACGGCAGGAAACTCCCTCCATTTCCCCTTTTAAAATATGGTCAAGACACAGTGAAATTCATATAGATTAGAGGCTATAAAATTATTAGCTATACAACTATTTCTTTTAGAGATTGCATGCTCTTCAATCATAATTTTAGTCTTATTAAACACTCTTAAAAGTAATAATAGTATTTATTTATGAATCATTGCATAAGAATCATGCATTAATGAGATAAGTATATTAATCTTTAATTTTGAAAATTTCATTAAAATTAAACGACTGTTTTTTTTATCTTTAATTTATAAACTCATTCTATCGTTTTATCAAGAGTTTGATATTAACTTGATTAATCATTAAGGAATATTTCGTACCCATATATATAAATTAACTTAAAAAATTACATTATTGTCCTATTATTGACTTAAAAATGTTAAAATAAGATGACGCCCGTAATAAATAAGAATCAAAGCCCAAAACCCCTTAATGAGGCTTATAAGTGCTTTGATTTGTATGGTATAGTTGGAGTCTTATTGGGGTAAGTAGAGTAAACGCAGGTTTTATGCGAATTTAATGAATATTTAAAGTTTATTAGTGGTCTTAAATCAAACAAATTTTATCTGCTTGTCTTTATTGTATCTCTTGAAACTTGCCTTTCTATTTGGACAAGGATGTCATCTATTGTTTACCTTAAATAGTTTGGAACTCTCACTACCATCATCTCGACTATGCTTTTAATTTCTTAGCATGCATCTTCTTGCTTTACATATTCTTTTTTCAAACTTATTGATCATTTTTCTGCTTAGTACCAAAATAAGACATATATTCCATGTAATTTTCTAATATTATTGCATTAGTCCACTTCTCTCTTATTGGGAAGTACCACAAGTACCTATGCTAAAGTAACAATCTCCTATCTTAAAGCTCTATTGAAATCGATAACCACCACTTTTAAAGGACAGAGATTTAGAATAACTTTTTCAGGCTTCAAATCTATATGAACATATCCAAGTTCATCCAACTCCTTAACACCATTTATCATATCTGAGATTATATCATTTAAATCATCATGGTATCTATTCTGATATAGGTAGTCTCTCAGAGTCATCTCAAATTTCTTTAGCCTTAATGCGATAAAACCATAACTTAAAATAACACCATTTAGCTTAAGCAAATTCTTGCAGTCTTTTCTTTAGGCCTCTCTAAGTACCATGTATTCATTTGCAAACTCGTTCTAATACTGTTGGTTCTTAATAAGATAACTGAATAGATACACCTTGTATGCATACTCATCAACTACTATGAGCTTTGCTTTTGCAGGCACGTTTATATTCAAGTAGTTTTCAATACAAGTGCCGAGATCAACTGCATTTAATGCAGGTATATTCATAGCCTTCGCTTAGAAGAATGCTAAAATTGTATTACCTGCTGGCTGGTTCATCGATTCATATCGCTTCTGTCTCTTGAGTCTCTCTTGCTGCTCTCTTTATGACTCAAGAGTATTAGATTTTCTTTTTGCTGGAACTAGTTTTTAAGTTACATTATCCTGCATTAAAAATTCACTCAAATGATGCTTCTGCATATGCTTCTTTACTTTTGCAGAATGTGTGTAAGACTTCATGCACGTTGTGCATTAGTACCTTCCATCAACTTTATCATGCTTGAAATAGATCTTCTTTGCCAGAGTGTACGTCTTTTAGTTGTCTCTTCAAGATTTGTTTGGTTAAGAGAAAGTTCTAGCAGTCTTCACATGAAAATATTTATAATTTTATTATTAATTGCTGTTCCTTTTCTCCCTCAATAAATTAAACTTATGTTTAAACTTCCACCTCTGCACTCTATTTCTTTTTTTAAACTTCAATTTTAAAATTATTTGGGAAATTTTCCATAAAAACCTCATTAGATTAAAACTAGGCACTAATTAAGTTTTGGTACTATTAAATTGGTACCAATTAAATTTAAACGGATTTACAACCAGTAATAATTAAATTTAGACAAATTTAGAACTAATTTAATGGAGTTAAATTGATAAAATGGAGATCAATCTCTGCAGTTTTTTACAGCTTCTGCAAACTTTCTCCTCGTATCTTTGCAGGGTTGACCTCCTATAAGATGCCCATATTTAATAGTAAGATTTTAAACAATAGGATCCAGAAGTCTATAAATTATAATTTGAAATTCATTAATAGGAAGAGGAACAAAGATGGAATCACTCAATGATCAAATGAAAAGAGTCGAGGCTCAAGAAATGATATCAAGATTCAGAAGTAAGGAAGATCTATATCGATACCTAACTTTACATGGTAAGATAACTTGATGACTATTAACATATTATACAGTTGGATTATTCCTTCCAACGATGGAAGGTACCAAAATTTCATTCTTGAAAGCAATACTTTGCGAGGAGAAGAAAGCTTTTAAAAATAAAGAGATTAAACTAATAGAAATTCCTAACTACCCTGAGATTTCAGTCACTAATCTTTATGAGGATGCCATGTAAGATGAGGAAGTGGTAGTTTACCTTCCTACCAAGAAACAACTCTTTAATAAACTCCCAGAGAGGAACTTCTTCTTTGGTGCTCTTGGTACAATAAAAGAGGATTATCTCAGAGAAATTATTGAAGAAGCACATAAGAAACGATATTCTATCTCTCCTGAAGACTAGAAAAAGCAAGGCATTCTAATAAGCTCAGCTTGGCTAGAGGAACTTAAGAAGCATCCTTATCTTTCAAGTAAGCTTTTACATATAACTTTGTAGGAAAATCTGGCACTGGTATATATCTTATGAAAGAGCATTCTAAGGTTCAAAGAGATAGAAAACAGCAGATAGTTCATTATGTTAGCAAGAGACTCTATAAAGATGTTTAAAAGCCAGAAGATATGAACATAGATGCAGGAGATGGCAGCAAGAGAAAAAACTTAGGCCTGTCAAGCCTTAAGAAGAAGAAATGAAAGAGAAGCCTAATCCATTTAAGGGTCCATTTAATATGTGAACTATTTCATTCATTTAAGTCTAAAACTTATTAATAAACATTCATTCTCCCCTTCCTTGCACATATCGTAGTCTTATCTTTATTCACTCTCTTGCAACTACTTTGTATTAAGTCTACTGTATCGATGGGCAAGTCATGCATAAGATGATACAGCAGCAGCTTCTGGTAGAGAGTCTTGATTTAACTCCAGTAGAATTCAATTCCATTAAATTATGGGCTATAAGGAACGTTGTATACAGTAGTAATGTTTAACTCTTCATAAGCTTTCTTAAACTCCTTAGTCTTATGAACTGAGAGGTTGTCAACAAACAGGATGATCTCTTAATTGTTGTATTTATCTCTTAGCTTATGTAAGAACTCTATATACTGCTCTCGCTTAATAGAGCGAGGGTGAATCACATAACTTTCTAAGCCTGAATCTTCACTAATACCAGCTAAAATTGCAAGGGTGACTACCTTCACTTTTTAGTCATAAACTTCTATGTTATCATACTTCTTGTATCATGACTTATTAATAAAAGTGTTGAATGTAAACACAGCTTCATCTGCATGTATGAACTTGGTGTTATTATCAATAGCTCTCTGCATTTAATCATATATATAGTTTAAATTATTACTATAAAATGTCACTGTAAAATCAATCACTCTCTTCACTCTGTTGACAGTCTTAAAAGTAATACCATTTCTTCTATAAATATTAGCTATAGCCTAAGGCGAGATACGCATGTCAGGAAACTTGCGATGAAACATTACAGCTCGTTAGTCAAGTGGAAAGTGTGCCCAGTACTTAAGCGTCTTAGAATCACAGAGGTAGTCAATATGGGTCTGAGAAAACTTTTATTTTCTTGCTGGATGTTTTCAAGTACCAGAACTAAAATGCTAAACAGCTAACAAGACAGTGATACCTAACAGTTGAGGCACTCTTGTGTAAAAGCTTTGCTATAGCTGCATAATTCAGTACTGGTTTGACTTAGTTTATATTAATACTCGTACCATACCTAAGCTTAAGTAATAAATCTAAATATTACTCATCATAAATAGACCCTAAATTTCGCTAATTTCTATTTCTCATTTTGCAAATTGGCCTAATTTCTCTACTAACCCCAATAAGACCCCAACTATACCCTACAAATCAAAGCACTTATAAACCTCATTAAGGAGTTTTGGAGTTTTTATTGAAGAGCTTCAAACTTTATGGTATTTTCATAGAGACTTGAAGCCTGATAATATTTTGCTTGACATTTCACCTCGAGTAGTAATAACTGAATTCAATAGATCTTAAAAAGTTGAAACTTCAGGACTTGGCAACATTTATGGTACTCCTGGATACTTTTCGAAAGAGAGGAAGGGATATTAAGTGGATTATATGGGCTCTAGCAGCAATTATTGCTGAATGCGATATGCAAAGAAATGATTACTATAGCTGTTAGAGAGAGAGAAAGATTCAAAGCAGAGAATACGGCAATATCTAGACTAGAATAAGATAAAAGGTAAAATGAAAGATATGGCTGTGTAGATAATCGTTAAGCCTAACCATAGAGCGGAGCATACAATAGACTAAATTGCAAGCTGGATAGGAGAAATAAAGTTTAGAAAGTTGCATCATGATGCAAAAGTATTGTTTGAGTGAATAGTAAAAATAAAGCACCTCTAATACACACTAATATACAATACATTTAAACATTAAACCCCTAAATTAACCCTACTAAAACCCTAATAAAGTATGCACTAATAGTCTACTTTTATCAATCAAAAACTCAATCAAACTACTGAAAGGGTTTTGGGGGTTTTGAATGTTATAAGCAATTTCTCAAGAATATCAAAATAAATTCTAAAAATATTAGAGATTATCAATTTTTAAGTTGTTCATATTTAAAAGTTATAATGCTAAAAGACGATGAGGATTAAAAATTATAATCGAAATTTAGAAATAATTTTTTAATTTAGTTATAGTTTTGGTTTAGAAAGTAGATAATTAAAAAACATGTGGTGGTTCAACATAAATCAATTAAATTATTAAAAACTAATGAGTAAATATAATTTATTAATTAATAATTATGAGTTAAAAATTATTTAGCAATTAATTTCTGTGAATTATTTGATCTTTAAAATTATATCTAAATAAAAAATTAATGTATTATTTTAAAAAATAAAAGCCATAAATATTATTTATAATTATTTTAAAAAATTTAATAAATAAAAGGTTTCTACCAATACTTTGTATATATTTAAGCAGTTAATATTTATAAAAATAAATAGTTTCTTTTTAAAAAGGTTTTTTATTTCCAAGGATCATAACTTCTATATTAATTACGAAAAATATTAGAGATTGTATCATTGTAAAAGTTTTAGCAATATTCAAATATCTTTAAATTATTAAATAGTCATATTTATAAAGATTTAAATCAATTTATGTAATCAAAATAAAATAAAAATAATAATTATTTTCAAAAGATATATATTATATAAAGAGGATTGATTTACTAAATTAATTTATTTTTAATCTTCTAGAAGCTAAATAAAATAGCACCACCTATATGCAATAAAGTACTGAGATAATCATATACCATTTGTATACTGGATTATTAAAGTTAAGTAAAAGAATTAAATATATATGAATGCAGTTTATTATTAAAATATTAAAGAATACATTTGAATTGAAAATAAGTCATAATTATATTATAAATTAATCAAAATATGGCAGTTTGCCAAAAAAAAAGTATTTATTCAAAAATATTCAAAACTAGCTGGACTTTACAGATGACGGTACCCCTTTATCTCCCCTAAGCGAGAGAAAAGGGGTACCGTAAATAGTAAAGTCCAGCTAGTTTTAAATATTTTTGAACAAATACTTTTTTTTGTATCTTGAAGGCAAACTGCCATATTTTGATTAATTTATAATATAATTATGACTTATTTTCAATTCAAATGTATTCTTCAATAATATAAGTAAAGAGAATCTGGGATTAATTTTTTTAATTTCATACAAATGCAACTTTTTAAATTAATTATAATAAATTTATTTTTTAATAAATAAATTTTCCTCATTAATCTAACAGTCTGAAAGATCATTGTAATTATGAAAATGATTATAACTTCAATAGTAAAGATTAACCCATAAGATTTTATATTCGAATGATATGCAATGAGGTATTCCATTTTATATAAATTTTATACAGAATTCAATAAATAAAATATATCTTAGACAAAACTGAATATAATATATTTGTACCTAATGATAATGGAATATTTTAGAAAATTAAATCATTTCAAATAGATAAACAGTTAAGTTTAAACCAAGATACCCCTCAACCTTCCTTAAAACCCATCTCAACTCTTCCCATAACAACTCTTTCCTATACCCAATTCCAACTCTTCCCCGTACTCCATCCCCACGCACTTAAACATTACCCGCTTATCCAGCTCAAAAAAATATAATATTTTTTTAATAAAAAAAGTAAATATCTATCACACAATTATTTTTAATTATATCTAATCAAGATGATTAAATAGATTTGTAATTTTTAAAAATATTAGTTATAATATATTTTTTCAATATAAGCATATTTAAAAAGAGGTCCACGGTTGTGGTAAATAATATAAATCATTTTTTAAAAACGATGTTAGTAAGGTCAAGATTTTGTAGAATTTAAATAAAATACAGTTAATATGAGTTTGCTTTAAAGTTTATTAAGAATGCTTATTTTCCTCTTCATGTTCACTATAATAATCATTAACATACTACTTTGCTTTTGTTGATTTCTAGCAAGATATTCCACACTCATTCTTACTCTCATAGCTTGAACTTTTATGATTTTTGTGTCTTTTTGCTGTAAACTTGACTTCTCGATTTTAAACTGCTATATCAGAGATACTGCCTGGAACCTGAACTCCATTTTATTCACAGAAATTTAATAAAATTAAAGATGTTTAACAAATTAAAATTAACAAATTAAAACTTTCAAAGTTTTAATGATCAGAGATTAAACTTGAGACTAATAGTTTTTAATAAGAATTCTTAATTGGGATGTCTTAATTAATTTTAGGCATGCTTTTATTAATTAAATCTGAGTTAATTTTAATTTATTAGAAATTTCTAAATTTATTAAATTTATGAGAATAAAATGGAGTTCAGATTCCATGATCATCTCTGAAATATCAGTCTAAAATCGAGAAGCGGCCAAGTTTACAGCAAAAACACACAAAAATCAGCAAAAGTTTAAGCTATTTATAGTAAGAATGAGTGTGAAATATCTTGCTAGTTATCAACAAAAGTAAAGTATTATGTTTATGATTATGATAGCGAAGATGAAGAGGAATAAGCATTCTTAATAGACTTTAAAGCAAACTCATATTAACTGTATTTAATTAAATTTATCATCTACTTATCACTAAAAAATCTTGAAACTTATTTAATATTCGAAAATGTGTAGATGAACAAGATTCGACCCCTAAGGATTAAAAATTTCAAATTAAATAGAATAATTTAGACAGTGGATGAGTAGAGGTATCAAGATTAGAACAATTTATTAAATTTCTTTTTTATTTATCATTTCGGGTGAAAGTTTCCTCCAAATTTTATTTAAAAAATAAAGTTTTAGGGAATTTTTCAAGGTAGTTAATTTATTATGTTTTTCTAATTTTTATTCGATAATGATAATCTATATAAAAAAAAACATACAGCAATTAGCTTGTTGATTTCCATGAAAATTTAAATGTTAAAGACTATCTAATCAAAATATTTTAATATTTACAATAGTAAATGTATTTTAATTTTAATTTAATTTTTTATATTTCATGAATTATGTATAAAAATTTATGTTTGCCAAAAACTTCCCACTTCATGAGACTTTTTTCCCCAATTTCATTTAAAGCCTTATATATTTTGATAAATTAGGCTAAATAATATTTAAAGTTTATAGTATTGCCATTACGAAAAAAATAAAAAAATATTTGTTTTCCATGTAATAGTATAATCAAGCTTATAACAAAAAATTATAAATCTATGTTTTGAATTATATCAAGATTATAATTAAGCGTTGAATATTTAATAATTTTGTTTTTAATTTAAATTTCCATATACCAGTATATTAATCATAAATTATTAGTATATATAATTCCTTTTCAAGTTTTTTATCTTTATACTTCATTGACAGGAATTCTCGCTCATAAGATTTTTATTTAATATAAAAATAATTTACAGATTTTGAATCAGTAAGCGATTGGAGTAAAAATTGAAATGCGTAATCCTTCTCTAAATCCTCCAAACACTTGTCGGATAAATTTTTCTCATTAAATTCTTAAATTAAATTTCCAGCATTCTCTAAACTTTCATAATATATGTTTTATTATAATATAGTTAAATTAATCATTTTTTTAAT
The DNA here is from genome assembly GCA_000711775.1 of Oxytricha trifallax. Classification (NCBI taxonomy): domain Eukaryota; phylum Ciliophora; class Spirotrichea; order Sporadotrichida; family Oxytrichidae; genus Oxytricha; species Oxytricha trifallax. The sequence continues at coordinate 16,396 of ARYC01011451.1, forward strand.
AATCATAAAAATAAAAATTATATAAAAATTAACCGGAATTGTTCTCCATTTTATTGTATGTGAATCTAAAACAAACAAAAGGATGAAATATATGACCGTGTTATTTATATATTTACTGAAATTGATATATAATTATCACTTTAAT